>KV455052.1:0-128005 GCA_001662575.1 Pseudogymnoascus sp. 23342-1-I1
GGGATGTCCGTTTCCCCCAACAGGTTCTATGTAAGGCGGCCCATCACGTGAGGCCGCCCTGAACTCAGGGGCTGCCCGGCAGTGCCCGGCAGTGGAGCCACTAGGGCTCGGTAAGCTAGGGTATGAGGGAACGTAGGATATAAGGAGCTAGAAGCCTTAGAAGGAGGCCTCTAGCCGATAGTCGCTATATCTACGTAGACCTACGGTGCTTACAGAATACCATTGCCTTCTGCCTTCTGACCTGGTTCCCTAGACTCCCGTGAGACTAGGGGCTACGCTTTACAATTCTATCGGCTCAACCCATATCCAGCCTACTAGTTCAGAATGGCCAGCCAGGAGAGAAGGATCACCTAGGCGACTTCGGGAGGAGTAACGCCAACCGTAGAAGCCACTAAGCTAGACTTGAGGCCTACCACTATAGAAGCTAGCAATTCTGTGACAGACAAGCCTAAAGATATAGCCTTAAGGCTAGCCGACCTCTAAAAGAGGATAGATAAAGAGAGGGCTTACATTAATACCATGGAAGAAGCTATATAGCTATTCTAATAGTTGCATAGCGAAGATTATAGCTCTTACCCTAAGGAAGTAAGGGCTTTTATAAAGAAGCAAGCCTAGATCTAAGAAGAGAGTTGTTAGAAAAGGCAACGCTAAGAGTTTAAAGAAGAGTAGGTAAGACCTTAAATAAAGGATGACTATAAAACTACCTCTACTATATCTAAGGAGGTAACGCTAGCCTATAGGCTAGTAGGTAGAGTTAAGGAACCTAAGGTGTATAAGGGCGATTCTACCTAAGAACTTAACGAGTTCATAGCCTCCTTCTATGCCATTTTCTACTACTAACTAAGGGCCTTTCTAACTAAATAAGCTAAGGTGGCCTTTATAGCCTAGTACCTAGAAGGTGATCTTATAAAGGAATAAGATAATTAATGTATAACCTAGGGTAAGGGGTATATAAATACCCTTAATATCACTAGTTTTAAGGAGTTCCTTTAGGACCTTTACGTTAATCTAACAAACTAGTAACGCATTATAGCCCTTAAGTATAATGACGCTCTCTAAAGAAAAGGCTAGAGTATACATAAATTTGTTACTTACCTTAAGGATTTAGAGTAAGAAATAGAGCTATATACTAAGTTATAAAGGACTACCTACCTACTAACGAAAATCTACCTTAAGATAAGGTAGTAACTCCTTAAAGGAGGGTACATAGAGCGTTCCTCTACCTATAAGGAAGCTATTGTTAATATCCTAGTAATGCTAGAAATGAATACTAGGTAGGTAATAGAGAAGAGCTCTACCCTTAACAAGCATACGTTAAAGGAAGGCAAGGAGCATAAGAACGGCTTCTAAGGTAGCTTCTAGGGTGGTTTCTAAAGAAGAAGAGGTAACTTTAAGGACTATAAAACCTTATAAACTCCTAGCTAAGAAGGGGCGTAACAACTAGCGTGTAAATAAACGCTATTCTAGGGCTAAGACTTAAGGCTAAGCTAGAGCTTAAGCACTTATTATAACTATAATAAGGTAGGCCACTTTGCTAAGGAGTGTTAAAGCTAATACATAAGCTTAAGAGTAAGGAAGCTTAACATTATAAAGTAAGAGTAACTCCTAGTCACCCTAACCCTATAGCCTACTACTAGGAAGAGGATAGAAATTAAGGTAAAACTAAGGGTTAGGTCTAAGTGGTATATAGCAAAGGCCCTCCTTAATTCTAGCTTTAACGCCTTAACAATACACCCTTTATTTATAAAGGATGTAAGCTTAGTGTAAGGGTTTAATGAATAACGTGAGTAACTAAGGTAGTAGTAACTAATTTAGTATTTAACAAGCTAAACTCTAAGCCCCTTACTATAAGGGGCTTAGCTTCTTTATCTACTGTCTGTTCCTTAGGCAGGTCAGTTCTAACATAGCGCTAGCTCTAGCGCTAGCTCACGTGGCCTTCCCTTACTACTTAGCTTACGTGGCCTCTTGTGGTGGCCTTATCTATGGGGCCGCCCTGCGTCGTAGGCGTCCTGCCCCTAATTCCGCCACTTGACCTTCTTACCCATAACACTTAGTGTGCTAGGATAGAGCTCTATTAAGGGCTAGGGCTATAGATAGTAAGGAAGTTATTATATATAAGGTAGCATCTATGTAAGTATAAGCTTAGGACCACTTCTAAAGGGAGTCTACCGTTATCTAGATGTTCCTTTTTATAGATACCCTAGGTGTAGATGTTATCCTAGGGATAGATTAGATTATATAAGTTAACCCTTAAATCGATTAGCATACTTAGATCTAGCACTAACCCTTTAATATTATAAAGACTAAGGTAGCTAACATTAAGGAGATTAAAGAAGGTAACACTACCTTTATCCTAGCCTTAAGCTTAAACGACAAGCTACTAGTCTAATGCTTAAGGGAATACGAAGACTTCGTTAACGTTTTCTTAGAAGAAGGGGTAGACGCCCTACCTAAGCTAGGTAGGAAAACCTATAGTATTAACACTAGAGCATAAGAGCCACTATATAGCCTAGTATATAACCTTTCTAAGACAGAACTAGCTATGCTTTACAAATACCTTTGTTCTAGTAAGGAGAAGGGATAGATATAGTAAAGCGTAAGCCTTATAAGGGCGCTTATTCTATTTGTCTAAAAGAAGGACAGTAGCTTACGTCTTTATATAAACTATAAGGGGCTTAATAAGATTATAGTTAAGAACTATCACCTACTACTACTAATTATAAAGACCTTAGATTAGCTCTAAGGGGTAAGGAGCTTCATAAAGCTTAATATCTAGAATGCCTATTATAGGATTTATATACACCTAGGTGACGAGTAGAAGACTACCTTCTATACTTATTATAGCTACTTTAAATATAAGGTAATGCCTTTTAGCTTAGCAAACGCTCTAGCTACGTTCTAGGCTTATATAAACAAGACCCTAGAAGGGCTTGTTAACACTATATGCATCATATACCTTAACGATATCCTTATTTACTCCTAAAGGGAAGAGGAACATGCTAACTACATATAAGAGGTCCTAAGACGCCTACATAAGGCAAACCTATACATAAAGCTCTTAAAATGTAAGTTTAATACTAAGAAGGTAAGCTTCCTTAGGTATATAGTCATAATAAAGGGGGTTGCTATAAAGAGTAACTAGGTTGTTATAATTACTAAATGGCTTATACTAAAGACTTATAGAGAGGTCTAGGTGTTCTTTAGCTTTGCTAACTTTTACTAGTGCTTTATAAAGAACTATTCCTTTGTTATAGCCCTTATGATAGGCCTTATAAAGGGGGCTAAGGTAGGGAAACAGACAGGCCTATTCGTCTAGGGCATAGAATAGTAATACGCTTTTAACTAGCTAAAGGAAGCCTTTACTATAGCCCTAACGTTAGTTCATTTTAATCCTAGCTATAGAATTAAGCTTAAGACTAATTCATTAGGGTTTAGCCTAGCTAGGAACCTCTCCTAATTAGTAGAAGAGCTAGGTAAGAAGGCTAAGTAGCACCTTATAACCTTTTATAACAAGAAGCTAGAGCTAGCTAAGCTTAATTATAAGACCTATAACTAGGAAATGCTAGTAATCGTAAAGTCCTTTAAATAATGAAGGCATTACTTTAAAGGGAGCAAGTACCCTATCAAGGTCCTTATAGACTATAATAACCTAAAGTATTTTATAGAAACCACTACCCTTATAAGGAGACAAGCGTAGTAAGTATAGGCATTATCTACCTATGATTTTTATATAGCCTATAAGGCTAGAAAGACAAACCTAGTAGATAGGCCGTTAAGAAGACTAGATTATAAGGTTAAAAAGGGTAGCTAGAACAAGATGTTACCTACCCTTTAGAATACCCTTTATAAAGCTATAAAGGCTAAAGGAACCCTATAGATAAGTAGGGTAATAACGAGCTTATAGGGCCCTTAAGAAGAGGATTTCAACCTATAGAGTATAGGCGAAAGCGCTAGTAGTGCTAGACTAGACAGAAACTAAAATATAAACATAAAGAGTTTAAGTTCTATTATCCTTAAGGTTATAGTAATAGCTATAGCACAAGGAGAGGGTGCCTATAGTACTATGACTAAACCTTTAACAGACTTAATTAAAACCCTTTAGGCAGCTAACAAGCTTGCTGTTAAAAGGGCTAAGGACGTAGGAATAGCGTAAGTAAAGGACCCTCCTAGATAAAGAGTAGATGATGTAAGCATCTTACGCTTTAAGGGGGCGGTCTACGTACCCCCTAATTAGGCATTACGTATAGAAATCTTTAAGATTTACTATAACAACCTATTAGCTAGGCACTTTAGGTATAAGAAGACCTAGGAGTTAATCTAATGTAAATACTTCTAGCCTAGCCTTAACTAGGAAGCTAAGAAGTACGTATATAGCTATAATATATGCTAGTGGATTAAGCCTATATAGTATAGACTATATAGCGAAATGTAAGCATTAAGGATGCCTATAAAGCCCTTTAAGTCTATAAGTATAGACTTTATTATAGACCTACCTCTAAGCGTAAAGGTAGGCTAAAGTAAGGCTTTAGATTCCATCCTAGTCATCATAGACTAATATACTAAGGTATCTAAGTATATACCCTATAAGAAGACCATTATAACCCTAGAGCTAGCATGCTTATTCCTTGTATATTAGGTTAAAGACTTTAGAATACTAGCTAAAATCATAATAGACTAAGGTAGCGTGTTTATGTACCACTTCTAGTTAGCCTTTTGTTTTTACCTTAAAGTATAGCATAACCTATCTACCGCTTTCTACCCTTAATCTAATAGCTAAACTAAGAGGTAGAATTAGAATATTAAAGCATACTTATAGATCTACTATAATTAGGTAGAACTCCTCTACTTTATAGAATTAACCTATAATAACGCCTTCTATAATTCCATCTAGATGTTACTAAACTAGGCTTAATATAGTATTAATATAAACCTAAGACAAGGAATTAAGGACGATCTTACTAGAAGGGAGGTGCTAGTTATAAAAGACTAAGTTAAAATGATCCTAGAGCTATAGTAAGAACTTAAAGAGGTGTGGAAATAGATAAAGGAAGCTTAAATACAAAGCTATAATAAGCTACATAAGCTAATGTAGTACGTGGTAAGAGAAAAGGTATAGCTATTAGCTAAGAACATTAGGACTACCTAGTTAAGTAGGAAGCTTAGCTACTAGTAGCTTAGACTATACGAGATCTTATAAAGGATTAAGAAGCAAGCGTATTAGCTAAGGCTTCTACTAAGGTATAAGGTAGTTTATAACGTATTTCACGTCTCCTTACTTAAGAGGTATTAGGAGAGCGTAAAGAAGGCTAATCCTCTACTAGATCTAGAGATCGTGAATAAAGAAGAGGAATATAAGGTTAAAGTAGTCTTAGACCATAGGACTATATAACAAGGTAGGGGAACCTAAGAGGAATACCTAATCTAATAAGTAGGCTATAGTACTACTAACAATTAGTAGGTTCTAAAGCTTAACGTAAGGCTACTATTAATTAAGGCATATTATAAGGAACAAGCCTAGAAGGTAATATAGTATATTATCCTACTATAAGAAAGGCTCTAAGCTAGGAGGCGTACGTGTAATAACTATAGGTTATAGGTTATAAACCTACTAGTCTAGGTGTATAAACAAACGCTTAAGAAGGGCATAATCACAATCTATAAGCATAGGTATAGGCAAGAGAACAAGCCTTATTAATAAAGGCATAGAAGGTAGGGCAAGCCTTACTTAAGCTATCTATAAGGTTAATAACGCTTATAAGGAAGGAAGACTACATACTTATTATAAACTTTAAGGCATTAACATAGGCGTTAAGGCTAGCCTAATAGGCACTAAGAACCTCCTTAATAGAAGCGTTATATACGTTAGTAATAGCCTTAAGACCCTTAGTTCTAGCATAGTCTAGCTCTATAAGGGTTTCTATATAATGAAGAAAGGCTTAGCAAGGATTACTTACGTTATAGATAATAGGACCACTTACCCTTACAAGAGGTATAGTAGGATTTATAATAAAGGGAGGCATAGTAGCGCCCTTGCCCTTAGCATAAGAGGCGCCTTTAGTCTTAGGCGTTATAGGCTCTTTACCCTTAATGGTAGTTGTAAACTCACGCTAGGCAACTAACAGGTTAGCTAAGAAGTTAAAGGTTATAAGAGAATCTTCGTCTAGGCTAGCATCCTTATCATTAGCATAGCTATTTAAAATAGCGTTAGCTATAAGCTAGAGGGCCTCTAGTTTAAGATAGAACTAAGCGTTAATTTATTAGCTTATTAGTATAATTAGTTAGAAAGGGGGAAGATTACCCTTATAAGGAGGTAGTGATGGTTGCTTTAGAGGTAATCGCTACACTTGTCTAGGCCTAAAGGGGTCTAGTACATTTAGTCTAGGTAGTTATAATATGTATGTAAACACTTTAGGTAGTAGTTATAGAACCTAGCATAAAGGCGTCTAGCTAATTTAAGGATTATATAACGTGTAGCTAACTTCTACTTAAAGACTATACGTTGCTCCTTCTAAGGGTCCTAAGCGTTAAAGGAGGGGCCATCGACCTCTAGCTCCTCTAGCGAGCCCTTTATTAAGGGTAAGTAGTAGGGATAGATATATAAGGACATAGGGCACCGTATTACGAGAAGTTGCATATAGGAGTGCGAGTCGGATAGGAGTCGGTGTAATCCTATAGGTCTACTACGAAGGATACAAAAAAGATAAAGGGGGAGCTTACGGCTTCCTACCCCTTTAATATCCGTAAGAGGTCTGACTTAGCTAATCCTTGGCTTATCGCGCATTACCTAACCCGTAACCCCTCCGTATCAACCCTAACTAAGGAGGCATCCTTACACTACCCCCCTCCTAAGAGAGTGCTTTGTCCGCAATGCACGTTATGGTCGTGTAGTCGCGTAGTCGCGCGGTCGCGCTCTCTATAAAGTAGTTGTAGCGGATACCCCTTAGAGGGGATGCAGGGTCGCTACCTTAATAGAATCCTAAGGCTGTGTTGTCTGTCCTATAGGAACGAGAGGATCTAGTTCATTACTCTAGCGCTACTCTAGATCGTAGGCAGTGAGTTCTTAGACTATGTTTAGATAGTTCCCCTTCCATTAACTTTTAATAACCGTAACGCAGCTACGGAATTAGGGGGTTAACTTATTCTACATGTACTGAAACCACTCTGACTTAGGGACTTGTCCTGTGATCGCTATACTCTAGAAACGAGCCTTGAATTCAGGGAAGGTTTCGTTTGCATGTCCCTCCTCTCCCATATATAGGTCATCGAAGAGGTTCCGAGCATGCTCCGTCTCGTTGCTAGTGAGGTAGTACGAGCCTAGAAGGTCCATCATCTCGTCTACACTCTAGAACCCATGCGTATTAGATAGGTATTAAGGTTCTAGGTAGGTCTTTGCTAGGCTAGTTGTAGTTCCCCATATTAACGCTCTCCTAGCGGCGTTAGTAGGGTAGTGGTCCTCATTAACCACGAGTCGGTCGCGAATTAATGCGCTCTATTATAAGAAGGTGTGCGCTATCCTATCGCTTAACGGTGTGATCCTCTTAGAGATTGTAGATTTCTTGTAGTGATGCAGAGGGTCTTCGGAGGGTATTCGTGACGTTAATTAGGTCGAAGGGGAGCGAGTGCTCTAGAGAGGTGGCAAGCGTACAGTCCTAGGCGTGTTTCGCATAGGGCGCGCACGTCGCTCTACAGCTTCGACCGTGGGTGCTAGGGTGTCCTCTAGTGTAGGTAGGATTCTTGTCTAGCTAACCACGAGGGTGGCTATCATTGCCTTGAGTTCTTACATCTCTCGCTCGAGGTTCCCTATACAATCCGGGGGGCTCTTAGGTGGTAGAGCGGTTTAGGTAGTAGCTACTGTCCGTCTAGTGACTCTAGGCGGTTGGCCATCATTGTTAGGTTGGTTAGGTGTCAAGTTCTTTGACATCTAGGTCAGGGGTGTATCAAGTCGTAGTCGATATAGAGGGAGGGAAGTATTAAGTCGCAGTCGATACGGAGGGGAAGAGTTTGATTTCCAGGTAGCTTGTAGCTATTAACACTCTTGTTCACAATTGCCTCTATGCTATAAGGGGGTTGTTACAGATCTCAAATCCGAATCGGCACTAACGCGTTAATGACTGTACTAGCTGCTCCTATGGGATCAAACCCTAATCCGCTAGCTGTCCGTGAGATCTCGGGAATCATGGCTATTTGAAGTCGTTAGGTCTCTACTCTGATTTGGCACCGAGTCGCAGTTGGTAGTGTGTCGGCAGTTCTCCTAAGTCGTTTAGGTGTGGGATATTATTTACAAACGGCCGTCCCCGGCAGGCGTGATCTTTTTTGTATAATGTAAGGACATAGGGCACCGTATCACGAGAAGTTGCATATGGGAGTGCGAGTTAGATAGGAGTTAGTGCAATCCTATAAGTCTACTACGAAGGATACAAAAAAGATAAAGGGGGAGCTTACGGCTTCCTACCCCTTTAATATCCGTAAGAGGTCCGACTTGGCTAATCCTTAGCTTATCGCGCATTACCTAACCCGTAACCCCTCCGTATTAACCCTAACTAAGGAGGCATCCTTACAAGATAGCACGTAAGCGTGTAAGGGCAATAGACCCTCTTAGAGTAGGCGTTATAGTTAATTTAAGAGAGCCTAACATCTAGGCCGCTCCCCTCTTACATAAGGTAATAATAGGTGTTATTAGCTATTTCTTAAGCTACTTATATATAGCTATAACTAAAGAACTAAGTAGATTAAGGGTAAAAGGCAAAGTAAGGTAATGTTAAGGATAAAGGTAGAAGGAAGTAAGAGTTTAGCATAACGCTTATAACAAAGGGGGTTATAAGACTAGCTTATAAAGCATATACCTAAACAAGCCTATTACCTAGGCTAAAACAAAGAGTCTAAACAAGCTAGGAGAGCAACTAAGCCCTACTTATAAACCTTAGAATTAAGGATAATCTTATAGAAGGGGAGGTAATTATAAGGCAGCCTATTACATAAGGCTGCCCTAAACTTAAGGGCTGCTTAGTAGTGCCTAGTAGTAGAGCCACTAAGGCTTAGTAAGCTAGGGTATAAGGGAACATAAGATATAAGGAGCTAGAAGCCTTAGAAGGAGGCCTCTAGCTAATAGTTACTATATCTACATAGACCTATAGTGCTTATAGAATACTATTGCCTTCTACCTTCTAACTTAGTTCCCTAGACTCTTGTAAGACTAGGGGCTAGGCTTAGAATTAAGTTCTAAGCTAGAGAACTTAATTCTAGGCACTAGCGCTTAAGCCTAAAGCCTTAAGCTCAAGAGCTTAGAATAGAACTTAGGCTTAGCCTAGAGCTAAGCTAGTACTTAAGCCTAAGCTTAAGTAGGAGCTACATGACAGAGCTTAGAATTAAGCTCTAGCTCTTGCTTAGAACCTAAGCTAGGTTTAGAACTAAATTCTAAGCCTAGGAATTTAATTCTAAGCTCTAGTGCCTACTAGAGCTAGGCTCTAGCTCTAGCTTTAGCTTAAGTTCTAGCTTAAGCTCTAGTTCTAAGCAAGAGCTTTAAATTAAGCTCTTGCTCTAGCTCTTACTTAGAGCTAGAGCTAAGCTCTAAATTAAGCTCTTGCTCTAGCTCTTGCTTAGAGCTAGAGCTAAGCTTAGAATTAAGCTCTAAATTAAGCTCTTGCTCTAGCTCTTACTACTAAAGCTATGGGTTGATTAAAGCTTCTAGCTTAGACTTAAGCTTAGGCTAGAGCTTGCTCTTAAATATTAAGCCTATGGTTAGGTCCTCCTGCTAAATTCTAACTATAAGATCCTTCTAGGGCCTAGCTATTTAGCTAATTAATATATAAGCTTTACTCCTAGAATAGAAGCTTAGCTAGCGCACACTTAATTATAAAGTGGATTTAGGTGTTCATAGCAAGCACCACTTCAAGTAGCCCATTTTTCCATTCTATAGACCTATGATCCATTTTCCATGCCTAAAGCTTTGCTTTAACAACCCCATTTGCCTACTTAACTAGGCCTTACGTTTGTAGTAATCGTGGTGCTCCATTTACCACCTATATTCTATACTTCCATAGTAAGAGTAAGAGAGCCCCCTTAAATTCCTTCCCATTATTAGCCTATATAATCTTTAGAGGTAGGAAAGCTGTAATGAATTAAGTAAAGCACTTTATAATAGGCTCTACATGCTTGCTTTTTAATGGGTATAGCTGTGTATACTTTGAAAAGTAATCCTTTATATAAAGAATCCACTTATACTATCCTAAAGGCTTGTAGTACATATCAATTAGGTTAATTTAAACTCTCTCCTATGCTTGTCTACTTATAATAGGAACTAATGGAGCTTTGTAGTATTTGGCCTATTTAAAGTGTAATTCTTATACCGTTTAAGTATGAACTCTACATCCTCTCGCTTTATTCTATAGTACTTTTGCCTAATAGTAGGCTATACCTTCTTATAGTTAGTATTATAAAGTAGACTCTAGAGCTTAAGCTAGAATATAAGGAAGGCTTACCTTATTCTAGCCTACATGTAGAAGCTTTAGGTGCTCTTGTGCAATAACATCAAACACCTCTACCTTTTGAACTACAGCCTAAAGGTGCTACTTATCACTTCGTTTATCACTCTGTTTATATAGCTTATTATTAAGAAGCTTAAAACTAGAGAGAGTATGGTGCTTTAGGTTTGTACTCTCTTTATTATACGGAATAAAGGCAGCTGGATCTTCGAGTATAGTGTGTATTTGGCTCCATCTTTCGTATGATAATTGCTCTCGATTGTAGTAAGTAGGGCTGCTTATATAGGCCTCAAAAGCAGTACGTACGTCAAATGGAAATGGATTAATTGAAGTAATAGTAGCCATAATTACTATACTATAGTATACTATAGTTGTAGGAGGTAGGATTTAAATTTTCTACGATACTATTCTACACCGCCACTTCGCGGTTGGGCCGGCCAGCTCGCGAGCCAGCATATCTTACAGTTGGGCCGGAACACATATAATATTTTTCTTTTTTAGCTTTTTATCTTTTTTATATATGAATA
Source organism: Pseudogymnoascus sp. 23342-1-I1 (assembly GCA_001662575.1). NCBI lineage: Eukaryota > Fungi > Ascomycota > Leotiomycetes > Thelebolales > Thelebolaceae > Pseudogymnoascus > Pseudogymnoascus sp. 23342-1-I1. The sequence continues at coordinate 11,009 of KV455052.1, forward strand.
TAATTATTATATAACATCTAATTAATATAAGAGAAGTAAGAAACTTACTTTATTATAAGTTTATGCAAGATTGTGGTGTCGCAGCTGCTGTTTTCGGCTGGCGTTGGTTGCTGCTTTGCTCAGCCTCCACTATCCCACAGCTCGACCAGCCGTGAATTAACCCTCTAATCCGATCATGCTTTGTAATTTAAGCCATCATTTGTAGGCTAATTAAGCGGTACATTATTAACCTATGAAACAAAGTCATTGCACCGCGGCATGCGCTAAAACCAGACCTCTCTCCGCCCTCGGGCGCTCCCATTCTCGCTCTTTGCCACCTTGCTCTGTACGTTTTTGCTTCCCTCACCTAGTTCCGTTCCCCTTTCACCTGCTCGCAAATCTGCTCCCTTCAGCCTCTAGGAATATACCTAAGATATTCGCTAAAAGTCTACAGCCACGTTGTCTAGCCATCTTAACAAGCCGCACGGGTTTAGTTTCAGACTTATAAATAATGACAATAGAAGCAACTAATTATCGGATATGTGTTTTTTCAATCGAGTCCTACCAGTCGAAATACCCTACGGCCTTCAATCTTTCCTAATTTCCCTTTGTTCGATCAAAAGGAGTATTGCCATGCTGAGCACTTCTCGTCAGCGAGTTTTGGTATGTAGATTCTGCGCATGTAACTATGGGTAATGTAAGGTAGATAGGAATAAAGACATGAGCTGGAAATCTTGTGTTAGCTAAAGTATTATCTCAGTAAGAAGTCTAATTTAGCCACCCATTCCTAATGACCTGCCCCACATTATTTTCCAAGGAAGCTCCAGATAGGATGATGCTAGAGATGCTACCAATAATCCAATTCCAAACCATTATCTTTTCTCTATAATCGTGCGTTACTTGACTGTTCCTACAAAGATAGAATCAAAGATTCTACAGCCAACTTACAAGCAAGCTGTGCAAACTTTTTCAATGTAAACCTCGGAATGAAACAATGATACTGATCACTGGATGTCTCTTCGTTGAAGGTGGATTTATCACTATCGATGCCGCCCGTCATCCTTGAATTTTCCGTCATGGTATCACCGCCACAATATTATTTTTTGGATGCAAGCGACCACTAAGGTATATATTACATATGTAAAATTGCCAATCCAATGTTTGCTTTTACTTCGACATGTCCCTGAGTGGGCGGGAGCCTACAAAATTCCGATGTTGCTCCATTGGTCCTCGAAGCGAAGTGTGAAATCCAATTAGAAGAATACATACCCATCCATATATCACATAGATTCGTACATGCTACATATATTCTTGCACAGTATACAGGTAACCAAGTATATTTAAACCATTCAAACATATAGTAACTAATAGAGGGACGCAGAATCCCACTACAACACACCTATTCATCCTTAGTCACAATAGGCACCAGTGCACTCGCTCCTCTCGGAATTTGGCACGCCACGGAACATCAGGCGTGCTGGGTTGGCGCAAATGGTAGATGGAACGGTGCAGATGCCGCCACCGCAGCAACTCTGGGCCCAGCAGACTCCGCCTGCTGCACAGTCGGAATCCGAGGTACAGGCAGTATTAGAACAAAACGCGTTCTCTACACAGACGGAGCTTCCATCAGCATCAAAAGCGCAGGTGCATTGTTGGAACGGGCCACACGAGGCATCCGTGATTATGACAAAGCTGTTGCATGTACCGGGAGTGCCGCAGCTGGTAGGTGGAGCGGGTGGGCTGCAGTCATAGAGGGTCAGGCGATCGGGGCCACCGCAGAAGAGGCTGGAGTCGCCGTGGCAGGGCATCTGGCACTGTTCATTCAGATCTGGAGCTGGTCCACCGTTGTTGTCAAGGCTGTTCCCGCACCAGCACTCGCCGCCGTACTCGTTACCCGCGTATCTGAAGCCAGCTGCTTTGCAGGCCGCCGTGCAGACATCAGGACCCTGGTTGTTTGGGCCTCCTGCGACCTGGGTGTTGGTGGCCAGGGTGCGGTGGGAGACGGAGTCGGTGTAGCAGCCGAGAGGAGCACAGCCATTGTAGCTCACCGGGGCTGGCAAAGCCGCGGTACAGTCGTATATGTTGATGCCGCCAGCTCCGCCACAGATCTCGCCTGGGGCTCCGGAGCACGGAGTGCTGCATAGAGCCTGGTTCGAGGCAAGGGTCTGTCCATTGTTGATAAACGCGCCGCACCAACACTCGCCCCCATTCTCAACACCGGCAAAGGCGAGGTCGTGGGCAATACAAGCTGCCGTGCAGGCCTCGGGGCTCTGGCCATTGGGGCCACCGGGGACTTGGGTGTTTATGTCGAGGGCGCGGAATGAGGCAGAATCGGTGTAGCAGCCCAGTGGTGTGCAGCCGTTGACATTGGTGCGGGAAACGATCGGCCCGCCGACAACGGCAAGAGGTAGCACAGTGGCCGCAAGCGTGAGAGTAAGCTTCATGATGAGGAAGAAGACTTTCGAAGAACTAGGTGGCAGTTATGGAGATGATTGATGTTCGAGTTGATCACTTCTGTCAGCTGGGAGGGAAAGAGATGCCATTGTCTTTGGCAGAGGGTGGACTTATATACGCTGTATATGGCAAACTCCTGCTACAACGATTGAAGGGATTCGGCTTGAGACGGGACGCCTCGTACAGACGTACTCATCCCAACAGCGACAAAATCGCATCCTGTGGTTCAATAGTAAGATTTTTCAACCCAATCTTCAATAGTTCCATTGGCGACGGGAAACTCCGAACGCCCGACGCGGGACAAATGAAGCCCACGGCATCTAGTAGTGGACTCACCGCCAGCGTGGGACCTCAAAAAGGGTCATTCTGGGAATCAATATTTCGGGAAACAGTGATTGCTTTTGTGGTTGCGGGGGAAGTGGGTGGTCTGTGCTAGCCAGGCATCAAGCTGAGCATTTAAGGGGAACACGTGGATGATTTATGTGCAGCTGCGGGATCGACTGGGGAATCAAGGCAGGGCCTAGATGTCAGATAGCTAGACCAGAGAGAGGCTTAGACTAGAACGCTCTTTGACAGCGACGGACGGCTCGTATTTGCACCTGACGGCTTGATACGAGAATCGCAACCCGTAGAATGCTACGTCAGCCGCAACTAATTAAGCCTTCCTCACAGATTAAGCCCTTGCTATAGGTCGCACGAGATGCGGGCAGAGAGGCTGTACTGTATAGGGCTGTTAAGGGGTACATTGGTCATTCCAAGCTCATTCGAAGATGTGAGCATGGGCGGGGCCGGGACGGGGACTAACCGCGGTAATCACCACAACATTGGAAAACCAAAGGAGGGCTTTGGGGGGTCACTTATCTTCATCTTCCATGACATTGTTATCACGTAGGCCTTCTTGTGGTGGTTGATGATGGGAAGGCTCGGAGCCTTGCGTGGAAATTATGATGAAAGCCTTAAAATGCACAGCCACCGCCGACAGCCACCGCTGCTGTGCCTTGCTTTGTGGCATACGTGGGATGCTGCGCGCCACAGCCATAAAAAAGCCAAAATTCCAGTAATATGAATGAGCCCTTCAAGAATCCATCCTACTATGAAATTGTCACCATGCAATACGATGCTCCTCGCATTTCTCCTTTTGTTAGCCACTCCTGGCCTCACTGACGATTCTCCCATCGACCCGTACCAGTACTGGGACTACTCACATGGCGCACTAGCGTACAATGCGACCTACGACGCAAATCGTATTCTTTGTGTATACCCGTTGAGTGGCCAGTACTCGCTCCTGAATCGATTACTTTACTACGCCCTGATTATCTTCGCCGTCGCCGGGCATTCTCACCCATGGCTTGTCACGGGTCCGCTGGCATACATTATGACGTACTCGAGCACCGCGGCTGTGCATGCTCTGATCATGGCAATTGTGAGCGAAAACGGTCTCCTCGATATCGACGTATTAGGGACATGGGCCATCATCAGTATAGGGTGCCTTGCCGTCCTGCCAATATTTACCACCTCGAAGGCTATAAGCGAATCCCAGTACAGCCCAGTATTTGGATTCTGGGGCACATTGATGTCGATTGGAGTTATATGCAGCTTAGTTTCTATACACAGGGAATATCCAGATGAGCTGGAGTGTCGATCGAGCACTATGCAACTGTTAACAAGTGAGGCTCAGCTGTTGGACCACACATTTAATTGCAGTTATACATGCTTTGGAAGCAGCCAGCCTCTGCGCGCGACATCCGAGATTGCAATCATTTCTAAGAAAGCGATATTTGGACATTTTAATATTTTGCAAGCTGCTCTTGGTCTAACAGGAGCCTTTGGCCTCATTTCTGCTTTGTTTGGATGCATACCAATGCATAGAAAATCCACAGAAGCCGAACTTCGAGACAGAATTCGCCATAACCAGCCTAGTAAGCGTTATGAAACCTCTAAAGTTGCCAGATCCAAAAGGAGCGCACGCAAACATGCAAGAGAAGAGCTTGATAGAGGCGAGTACAGACCTGGCGCCGTGACTATGTGTGGGACAATTCTCGCCGTTCCATCAGTCGCAATTGTGATCGTCCTCAACGAAGTGTTTATCCTAGCCCACGATGGCGGATTTGAATCCAGCGAGAAGCCGTACGCTATTGGACAATGGGGCCCTTGGGTAAGTGTATTACTTGCAGCGATTGCAGCATGTATGGTCAAATTCTACACACCAGGCTGGAAGGCACGACAAAAAATACTTGCCGAAGAACGCGAGGCATTTAATCTCCGGAAGGGAATAGTAGAACAAGGAAATGCCGACGCCAAAAATGAATCCAGCAAGCCGTTGCCTGCAAGGAGCACTGATGACATCGAAGCTGGGCTGAAGACACTGGGAAGTCCTATAATAGCGGCCGCACAAAACGGATACATGGCAGCCTCATCGAATAATGTTTCAAATCCCTCAGATAACGAAGGAACAACAGGCGTCGAGGTCATTGCCCTGGGCACAGCATCGGCGAATGGACACACGGACGCTATACTTCGATTACTCGACTCCGGTGTCGATGTCAATGAAAAGGACCGGTTTGGACTCACAGCATTAATCCGGGCATCTTGGGCCGGACGCGAATCAGTTGTGAAATTATTGCTTGAGAGAGGAGCAATAGCTTCGGGTTGGCAGGGGGAACTGGCAGTGACTCGTGCTTCGCAAAATCACCATTCCAACCTTGTACAGATGTTACTCGATCACGGAGCTTCGCACCCATGATCCGAGGAATGATATATTCTGAATCAACCAAAACTGACTATATGACTGTAATATAGCAAATTAAGTGCAACATCTACTTTGTTCTCATATGGTTTTTGACCTGAAAAGCGCGATTTCCGTCCACTTCATCAGCCTCGCCAATACTGTTAGTCATGAAATAAAGCAACTAGCATGATCACGACCAAGGGTTTGTTATTAGTTGTTTGCAGTCTAACCTGTCTAAACAGCTGGGCCTGGAAGCCTGTAGCTGGTTAGGATGTGATAGTAGATGTCGATGAGCAGACCGGGGTCTGTATAAGCCCCTAGGAAAGAAACAAGAGGACTGGGGTTGCCGCTGCCACCTCCTGTGACAGTTAGCTGTGCACACAAAATGTAAAATTGGGCGACGGTAAGTTCAAGGCGGAGAAGATAATCGCTAGATGGGAGCGACTTCGGAATTGTGGCATATATTTTTGCCATACCTGTTTGAGGGTTGGAATCAGTTCATGTGCCACTGAAGGGTTTCAACTGCAGCGAGGTCGATTAGCGGAATCCGTTAGGCAGGGCCAAGTGTGGCACGATGAGCGTAGTAGGTGCGAGAATGTTGGGAGGGAGGAGCGGCGGTGGAGAGGGACAGTTGGGGGGAGGGAGTGGCCACTTAAAAGCAGTAGCAACAGCAGCTACGTGCACTCGTGTTGCCTAATTAAGGCGGGCGCTAAACCTAAATTCTAAGCACCATGATCTATATTATATTATATATTAAGCCCCTTATTATTATAAGGTAAAGTAAGGGTATAAAGGGATAACCCTCCGCCTTAGTATTACAGCCCACGTGATTCCAGCTTACACGTGATGCTACTCGTGACAACCAACCAACGCTAACCCCGGCGACGTGGCTTAGGTCATGTGAGGCCCGATTAGGGGCCGGGGGCGAAACCTTGGTGGATTACCTCTAGAGCAGTCTAGTCCAATGATCTACGTGATGTACCCGAGAAGATGGTTTTTATTTTTAACCTTACTACAATTCATACATCTCAGGAGACACTGTTATGCGCAATGCTTTCTAAAAAGAAGCATTGGGGTAGACGTAGATGGGGAATCACGACACATCTACAATTTTTTCCGCTTCTCAGCTTCCTCACATTTCACATCTCGTCCGCCAGTGCTGCTTTCGTATATTTTGAGGACTGTTACACCCCCGCCAAAAATGCCATCACTACATCTAGATTTGTCCCTGCGACTTTAGATGCCTGGGTCAAACCTTCTTCTTCCTCTACACAACTTATTTTTCGCTTATCTGGGGACTACATTGGACCAGAGTCGTGTCAAGAGCTCCACACATCTTCGGTGGAGGTTATTGTTGATCTCAAGGTTCTAGGCTCTTCTGTCGGTTATCAGCAGGTGTCGAATGGTACCTGTCCAACCCATGATCAAAACGGCTCTTCAAGGTATGGCTCCGCGCGCGCCTGTTAGTCTAACGGCGCCAGATTGCTCTTCCACCTAATAGCCAGCTAATTATTTCGTTTCCAGAGCTGATATTCGCACGTATGCAACCTACGCTGTCTCTCGGGAGGTTGGGACGTCTCTCGACTTTAAAACTTTTTCGACAGTCATTTATCTCAGGCTAAATAACAGCACTGATATTGGCTGCCTCTCTGCGAATGTCACACCTGAACTCGGCCGGACTATCTCAGGTTTTCTAAGATACATACCCTTCGTTATTTTTCTCTTCGTGGGATTGAATTCGATATTGCATGGGATATATGGGCGATCGGAACCTCCTACAAATAGAGATGGGTTGAGCCTCGACCATCAAGATATAAATCGAGCATATTTTCCTCGAACGGGAGATTGCCTGCAATACATTCAATACGCAATCTTAACAGGCAGCCTTGCCCTTAAGTATCCGGGGTTTTTTCAACCTATTGTCAGCAAAATCGGTTGGTCAGCTTTAATGTTTCCACAAGGACCAGTCACACACGGATTGGTTTATCCAGGTGTTAGGGATGGGATATACGAGTTCAATCACACGCATGGGCTTGAGCAGATGGCCCAGGTAATCGGAGCCCCTATGGCGTCGGATATTTGGGCAAGCGTAGTGATTAATCTCATGATTATCACACTTGCGGCCGGCATGCTTATTCAAATCGGATATTTCTTTCGATGGATCATTCAGTCTCCGTCGTCTACCCGGGATACTCATAGCCGCCATGAACTTGTACGATCAAGCAGGATGGAATATACCTCCTGGCATCTACTTCGAGTAATTTTTAATTATTTCTTACTGCCTGTTATCTCGTTCACATCTTTTCAGGTCGTTCGAGCCACTCTCTTCCCAATTTATCACACGTCAATGGCTGTGTTACTTGTGGCGTTTCTAGGTATATCAATGGTCTTGATACTACGTTACCTTTCGAGCAGACGCTTAGGGGGGATTCTTCTGGAAGACTCAAACAGCTATAAGTGGCTCCAATCACAGTCTGCCGGTGCCAGAAATTTCGCATCGATTACTTACTGCTTAACATTTGTTCGGGGTATAGCTATTGGGGCCTTCCAATTTTCTGGTCTGGCACAGATTGCTATCTTGGTAGCCTGTGAGCTTGCCTTTCTGATCAGCGAGATAATTCTACGACCATACACTTCTAGGGTCACAAGTCAAACGTGTGTTACTGTTGCTCGTTTGATTACAATACTTCTCAACTCCGTGTTTCTCCCACGTGGGAGTTTAGTCGCTACCGGCGAGAACTGGGCCGACTGGGTCGGCTATGCTATTCTTATAATGCACGTTATCGTGCTAGTATCGTGCTTCTTGCTTCCTTCTTTGTGGCAAATAGCACAACTTGGGTTAAGCAAAGGATTTTTGCGAAATCGCGAATGGTGGAGAAGGAGATCAACTATAGAGCAGCCTCAGGTACGTCGGCACATCTTCTTTTCGTCGCTGTTCTTCAATACCCTATATGGGACCAAATCTCCAGAAGATACTAACGGCATACGGCTAGATATATGGGCTACGTGACTTATCTCATCGTAAGAGCAGAAGGAGTTCCTGCATGGGGACTTTCCCTCCACATTCAGGATTAGACAACCATACATCTTCGATGGATTTATCACTTCCATATTCACAGATCTATTCTCAACCTTCAATATCAAGGTTGTCTGGCACAAATCCCGACGAATTGAACAAATTCTATCGCCACCCAAGGAGTCGCAGAATATCCAGCCCAGATAGCATAAGAACTTCGACCACCCCATCACCCGTGTCTCCCGACACCAAATCATGTCCTACCTCACCCGACTCTTCGGAATTCGACAACTCTATCCCTGAGCTCGATTTCACGATGTCGGAATTCAATCCTCGCGACGAACGTGTTCTTCCCCTGGTTGACTATTCGTTTCGCGAAGCGGACTTGTACTACGGTCGGGCGCAGCTTGACCTGCAACAACCTATCCCACTTGCTAGTGCACCACCAGCCGCTCCGTCGATCCCTTCGTACGCCAGGAGGCTTTGGAGAATTTGCGTACAAACAGAGCCTGAGGTTCGAGGATTTCAGGTTGCCCGTCCTAGGAACCCAAGCTGATGCGTGGTCTTGGATTATTGTTTGCATCACCTGAATTTCTTAAGTCAAGGAGTTTCATGCTTTAGGAGTAAATTATGGCAAGTGAATGGAGTTCTACAAAGGTTTTTATAGGTTGTATGTTAGTTAGATGGCTGTATGCTAGATGGATGTATGTTAGATGGCTCTATGTTAGATCTCTTAGTCGTAAGTTCATTTAATTATATAATATTGGTTTCCTTCCCTTTTGCTGCGGACGGGCAGCATTGAGAAAACTATTTTAGGCTTGGGCGGCTGTTCTGGGGCGGGGGTTGTTCGAGGGGCTGGCGTGCTCTCGTCAAGGGGAATTGATGATGCGAGGGAGTTTGTGGGTTGTGTGTGAACGCAGATATCACCTGTGTGCATGGGAAACAGCAGATCTATTATGCATATCCATATAATCATCATCGTCATCATCACTGTCATAAGTACGCTTCCTCCTCCCCTTCTTCCATATTCCCATAAACCACCTCTCCCACCCTTACACAGAAAGATCGCAGTTAAAGCCAAAAACAAATAAGCAGAAAAGCCTCCCATAAGTAAATATGAAAGCCTCATCACATAACACCTACCCCCCCCCCCCCCCCTCCCAACGAGCAAAACAGAAACAAAAACGCCCATTTCAATCCCCCCTCATCCGTCAAACGTATTTCTTCTCATAAAATCCTAAACCCTCTCAACCCTCTCCCCCGCACTCGCACCCCCCGCCGTCTCCCCATAATAATCCGGATTCACATGCCCCGGCCCCGCAGGACCACCTGCCGCTGGCCCTGCCTGCGACTGCGATTCATACTCTCCCATCGGCGGCGCGTGGTATGCGCCAGATGGTGGGACAGGGGGTGGTGGGAACGCGGTTGGGGCGTTGGGGTCAGGGTGAGCACCGTACGGGTTTGCGTCTGCGTAGGCTGCCGGGTCAGGGTGAGCACCGTACGAGTTTGTGTTTGGGTAGGCTGCTGGGTGCGCGTCGGGGGTTGTGGGGTAAGGGTGCGTAGGGGGTTGCTGTTGCGTTGAGCGGTTGGGGTAGTAGGCGCCGCCAGAGGCGTGGGGAGGGGAGGGGGAGTAGTCAGCTGAGCGACGGGAGGAGGGATAGGAGTCTGATGAGTATTCTGGGGGTATGTTAGCTTTGGCGGACGTGGATGGGGAAACAGGCGGGGTAAGCAGATATGTGGAAGAAAGTGTTGTGTTAGGGTTATACGCACGTCTCTCCCTCGCAGCCTCCTCCTCTCTCCTCTTCCTCCTCGCCTTATACTTCCTCACCCCCACTGCCGCGGCTGTTGCCGCTGCGGCCCCGCCGATTATTTCCCTCGCGCGACTCCTGCTCCTGCTTCTGCTTCGGCTCGGGCTTCGACTCAAACCCCTGCTACGGGTATTAGCATCATCATCAAAATAATCTCTCCTTCCAAAATCCGTCCCCCGCACCCTTTTCGGCGCGTCAATGCCCAGAATGGCACGGGGGGGCTCTTCACGATCACGATCACGACTAGTAAGGAAACTAGGATCCGCGTACCCTCTCTCTAGTCCACGGCCTTGCAGCGGCTGCGCACCGTACTCCACCAACCCGGGGCGCTCGTAATCATCAATCCCCCTGCCGCGACGGCTGCGGCTGCGACTTTTACTACGGCTGAGACTCCTCGATACATCTCTATCACCTTCCTGCTTCGCCTTGCGACGCTCATACAACCCCGCGGCAGCCGCTGACGCCAGTCCTGCAGCCGCGAGCTCCGCTCCTGTCCGAATGCGTGATTTGCTCCTCGACCGCTCCCCCTTACGAGACTTGGAGCGTGCCCGCACAGCCTGCGCAATCGCTAGTGCTGCTGCTCCCGCCGCACCAGCCTTCGCAATGCTCTGCCGCCTCTTCTTCGGATCAGAGTGCCGGCCCTCGCTCGACGCGCGACCTGCCCGGCTGGGGCTGCGCGTGCGGCTGCGGCCACGACCTTCCTCTGCGCGCTTCGTATCATGTCGGTCTTTGAAGTATTTCCCAGCTGCAAGAGCGGCGACGCTCAACGCCGCGACACCGAGTCCCATTTTGACCTTTGAGTGTTCTGGGCTGGGTGAGCGGCGACGGCGTGAGTGCGACCGTGAGCGCGACCGCGACCGCCGGCGTCCGTAGTGGCTGTGTGCACGAGTAGCCAGCTGGGCACCGATAGCGCCTAGGGCAGCGCCAGAAGCGAGGTTCTTGCCTTTGTTCTGGGGGACGCCGGACTTAGAGCGCCGGCGCGAGATGAGTGCTGCGGCTGCGGCGCCAGCAGCGGCGCCCTCGGCGAGGTGCAGCTTATGGTGCGGGCTGTGGGAGCGGGAGCGAGAGCGGCGGGTGGTGCGGCGGACGACATGTCTTTCTTCGTTGCTCCATTCGGCGGAGCTGCCGGAGCCGCGGCGGCGGATCACCTTGCGCTCGGATACGTAGTCTTCCTCTGGATGGCCGGTGTCATGGACCTCGTGCCGGCGGTAGTAGACGTCTTCCTCCCTGCGCGGTTCGTGGCGCTGCTCGCGCTCGCGCTCGCGGTGGACCACGACTGGCTGCGGTGCGGGAGGAGCCTCGACGATGATGCGCTGAGGCTCGGGCTGCTTGTGTCTAATCACCAATGGAGCCGCCGCGGGTCCGTAGTACTCAGTCTCATGGGTGACGAGGTCGTAGCCTGGGCCGCCGCTGCGCTCAATGACGCGCACATCCTCCTCCCTCTCCCATGTCTGTTCGCGCTCCCATGGCCGGAGAGGCTGTTCGCGTTCCCGCTCCCGTTCGCGCTCATAGACCAGCGTGCGGCTACGCGCCGGCTCGTCCCGCCCGTAGTTGGATTCGCGCTCGCGCTCGTAGTCGTGGGAGCGCGCCGGTTGCTCGAATCGCTCAACGCGCGTGTCGTGGGTGACTTCGATGCGCGGGCGATCGTAGTCGGATTGCGGGGAGGGCGAGCGCGCGACACGGTAGCGATGCACGGTTGTTTTGTAGGAGCGTTCGTCGTCAGAATAGTCGTCGTCGCGGTAGCGCGACTTGCGCGTGCGTATGATCTCGGGCATGGCTGCGATGGGTGTGAGTGTGAGATGTAAATGCTGTGAGGAGATGAGGAGGTGAAGAGGTGAGAATACGAAGAGGGTGGAAATGAGAGATGACGGTGATGATGGTGGGGTAGAATTCGAGCAAGGGTGTTTAAGTGGAGCCTGGAATGCCGGCTCAGCCCCAGTGCGGGAATTCTGGAAGGATAAAAGAAGGAAACGAAGCAGAGACAGCGGGGCTTTGTTGACAGATGTGCGTATATGTATCTGGGGAGGGGGAGGAGGGAGCCGAGAAAAGGAGGGATTTTACCTGGTCAGACAGGGCCTTGGCTTTAGTCTCTGTCTGTCCTTGGTCGTCTGTCCTCGCCTTTGGTGTGGAAAGGAGTGGCGGGGTGCAATGAGAGATAGACAAGGATGTGGCAAATTGGCGAGGAGCCGTGAGACTTGATTCGGAGAGGGCTAGAACAGTGATGCAGTGAGATAGTAGGACGGAGAGGAGATGTCAGCAAGGCAGCGAGCGAAGCAACGTATGGCACAGCGCTGTGGGAGCTCGCAGCAATGAAGATGGTGAAGATAAGCTGGAGCTAGAGGTGAAGATGAAGATATGTATGAAGGATAGCGAGAGGCTATGGACGAAGAAACAGGATGTCGCCGTCAGAACCAGCGGCAGTACTTCAGTGCCCTACCGGGGAGTGCTTGGTAGGATGAATAATCAATCCATCCATACAGTCGAGAGTCCACAGTGCCACAGCCGATGCGGTGCAAGTCATCAGCTGGCCCCTAGAGGGAACTGGGGAGATGCCATGTAGCCGTCCTACTCGCCGTGCGACTCGTCGTACTCGATGCCTGGGCGCTCTCAGTTCGTACCCCTCTATCCACTCAGCCACTCAAGGGCATCCTAACCACCCAATCAGTCTCTCACTAGCCACCGGCCTGCATACTAGTTGAGTTTCCTCTCGCAGGGCTGATGACGCACATGTTCCGCGGCGATCCGGTGTGGAGATTCGTCGATTAACGATCAACGGGTAGCACTCGCTGTTCCGGCTTGGCCCAGATACATAGCCTCACGCGCCGTGAAGATATCGACTTGAGGGTCGGTGAAGCATCAAGAACGGAGAATTGAGTCTCAAGTTGAGTATCTGTGTGAAGAATTCAGTCTGAGTCTATATGCAAGTATGTGCTTATCTGTCTGCCTCTCTGTATATATGCCCACGGGTCTTCAATGTGCATTAGATGTCTTCTGTTGTATCCACGTCCGCCTGTCTGTTCCGTCCCTGTGCTCTATACTCGAGTGTGTATATTCAGTACAACACAACCATAAATTCCCGGCGACAGCGCATTGCGATGAGAAAAGGGGCCTCATGGATGGGATGGATGGTGGGATGGTAGCGTGGCGGGGTTAACATCGTACTGTATTACAGTAGGTGCCCAGCACATCCTCACACCGCCTCCACCACTTCCCATGCATACAAACAGAGCGCCCCCAATTCCGTATATAATATTATAATATTATACTATTATACTACATCATACCGAGAGATATCATACCCCCTCCCATCTCATAAACATCCCCAAAGAGTAGTGCTACAAGTTTACCACACAGCCTGCCGCACGCCCCCCATCAACCGACCACCTGGAAACGGCACGGCCTACACCACCCGGTCAGACCGGGGACTGACTACCGATTGCTGCCTGGGACCATAGGTGGCGATGGCTGCATGCGCGACGCATTGGGGATTGGCCCAATGCACGAGATAAGCTGGGCGGTTCGCAAGGCTGGATGCGAGCCGCTGCTGTTGCCTGTCCCGCGCTCCTCCCGGCCTTCTTCTAAATGTTTCATCGAATGGATGGGGTAGAGTGCATACACACTTACATGCAAGACATCGATAAGTGCGCCGGCCGGTGTGAACTGCCATGCGGCTCAGCTGCCTCCTGCCTCGTCTCAGCTGTCTCGGAGGAGCTGGCACTCACCGACCGTGCATCACGAGCCACGCCGGGGTACAGCACGCCGAGAAATCCAGCTCGCCGATAGGAGGGGCGCACTGTTTGACTCAACTCACAGTTCGCATTGTATCGCGTTAGATAGCTAGATAGAGTATCTGGCTACAGCGATATGTCGTGGCGCCCATCCCCATCCGCATGACTTTTCGTAGATACCCCATGAAAATCGAAAATACCTCCCTCATCAAACGCCCATATGCTACAATACTCCTACATTTAGGTCACCACATTCACTCAACCTTAGGCTTCTTGCCTCCGTCACCATTCCCCTCACCCGCCTCCTCGGCGCTCCGCTTCCCGTTTCCATTCACCTCCTTCTTCTCCTTCTTCCTTACCATCCCCGACAGATCAGTCGCGCCCTTCTTGGCCTCCTCGACACGCTCTGCGGTTTGTGCCGCCGTCTCGCCGAGCATCGAACCAATCAGGCCGGAGGAGCCGGCGCCGGCGGGGCCGTTGAGGGCGGCGTTGATGTCGATGGGGGGTGCGCGAAGGTCCGTGAGCTGTGGTAGTGTTAGCTGGTGTTTAGAAGTTGTATAGGGGAACGGAAAAGCGTACCCTCTGCTCCATCTCTGCCACAATCTCCTTGACGTCCCTAATCTGACTCGCCGTCTCCTCCGTCTGCTCCTCGTCCGCCTCTTTCGCCGCCAACTTGAGCTTCGTGCTCTCAATCGCGCTCTGCATCTCGTCTGCGGCCTCCCCCCTCATTTCCTCATCCACCACTCCCTCCTGCGCGGCGGCGTCTCCCCCCTCCTCCCCTGTAGTCGTCATACTCGCAAACTCCAGCGCCAAACTGAGCTTGTAATGCGCCTCAGCGATAATCTCCGATGCCTTCTCATACAGCTCCTTCTTCAAGCCCAGCGCAGCCTTGAAGTCCGCCACGGCACTCGGGAAGCGCTCGCTCTCCAACGCGATCTCAGCGAGCAGATCGTGCGTGTCGGCAATGCGCTCCTTGACATGTCGCGTGATCGGGCTATCGCCCGTGTCTGCCTCCTTGCCCTTCCCTGTGTCTTCAGCTGGGGCAGCAGCAAGTTCTTCAAGACGGCGCGTGAAGAGCACGCGCGCGAGATCGAGGACCTCAAACGCGGTAGCAAGCTCGTCATCCTCTTCCTCCTCCTCGCCCTCCGCATCAGCATCCTCATCTTCGTCAGAGTCTTCGAAGTTTTCATCCCCAGTAAACTGGAACAGAGGTTTCTTATCCGCCCCCTCCTCCGCTTTCTCCTCCGCTTTCTCCTCCGCCTTCTCCGCTCCCTCAGCAATAACCGCCATCCCCGCACCCTCCTCCTTCTTCGGCTTCACCCCCTCCTTCTTCTTCTTCTCGCCCCCCGCCCTGCCGCCAAGCACATCGCTCTTTCCCTGCCCGACCCTGAACAAGCTGCGCCCGTACAGGAAAAGCACCTCCGCATTCGACGGGTCCATCTCGCCATTCAGCTCGGCCTGCAACTCGGCGGCGCGCGCGAAAAGGTCCGCGGCCTCGCCGTACTGGCGCTGCGCGTAGTGGCTCGTGCCTTTGGCGCTGAGGTCCGCGAGGGTCACGAGCGTGGTGTTGTGCGCTTCGGTCTCGTTGTAATGCGGGGTGCCGCCTTCGGAGGCCGGCGTGCTGATGCCAGTGGAAGGCATGGTGGCTGTCGTGGGGGTTGGTGCGCGCGGTGCTTAGGTGTGTGTAGTTATTGCGGGCAATTGGTTCGGTAACGTTATTGTTCTAGCCTTATAGATCGCGGTGAGGCACGCGCTGGGGTCGATTGAATGGTGGATTGGTTTGTTGGAGGTTGATCGAGAGGTTCTGTTTGGAGGTTTATGGTGGAGGCAATGATGACGATGTGGATTTCGCGACCAGCTCTCTTCGCACAGCGCGTCACTAGAGCTTGGGTGGAGCTCGACACGTGATTCGATATAGATTGATAGATGTTGTAATATGTCACATGAGGTCACATGATCTCAGCACCACTTCACCGCAATTTCAGGCAGCAACAGATAGTTAGGAATACACACGTTATTACTTAATAATAGACTAACTGTTATAATATGGTCTTAGCTTCACTTTACCATAATTTCAGGTTGCTATATTTTAGATAGGAATATACATTTTTACTTAATAGTTATAAGCTTAGAGTAACTTTAACATTGTAAGGACATAGGGCACCGTATCACGAGAAGTTGCATATGGGAGTGTGAGTCGGATAGGAGTCGGTGCAATCCTATAGGTCTACTACGAAGGATACAAAAAAGATAAAGGGGGAGCTTACGGCTTCCTACCCCTTTAATATCCGTAAGAGGTCCGACTTGGCTAATCCTTGGCTTATCGCGCATTACCTAACCCGTAACCCCTCCGTATCAACCCTAACTAAGGAGGCATCCTTACACTACCCCCCTCCTAAGAGAGTGCTTTGTCCGCAATGCACGTTATGGTCGTGTAGTCGCGTAGTCGCGCGGTCGCGCTCTCTATAAAGTAGTTGTAGCGGATACCCCTTAGAGGGGATGCGGGGTCGCTGCCTTGATAGAATCCTAAGGCTGTGTTGTCTGTCCCATAGGAACGAGAGGATCTAGTTCATTGCTCTAGCGCCACTCTAGATCGTAGGCAGTGAGTTCTCGGACCATGTTCGGATAGTTCCCCTTCCATTGACTTTTAATAACCGCAACGCGGCTACGGAATTGGGGGGTCAACTTATTCCACATGTACTGAAACCACTCCAACTCAGGGACTTGTCCTGTGATCGCTACACTCTGGAAACGAGCCTTGAATTCAGGGAAGGTTTCGTTTGCATGTCCCTCCTCTCCCATATATAGGTCATCGAAGAGGTTCCGAGCATGCTCCGTCTCGTTGCTAGTGAGGTAGTACGAGCCTAGAAGGTCCATCATCTCGTCTGCACTCCGGAACCCATGCGTATTAGATAGGTATTAAGGTTCTAGGTAGGTCTTTGCTAGGCTAGTTGTAGTTCCCCATATCAACGCTCTCCTAGCGGCGTCGGTAGGGTAGTGGTCCTCATTAACCACAAGTCGGTCGTAAATTAATGCGCTCTATTGTAAGAAGGTGTGCGCTATCCTATCGCTTAACGGTGTGATCCTCTTAGAGATTGTAGATTTCTTATAGTGATGCAGAGGGTCTTCGGAGGGTATTCGTGACGTTAATTAGGTCGAAGGGGAGCGAGTGCTCTAGAGAGGTGGCAAGCGTACAGTCCCGGGCGTGTTTCGCATAGGGCGCGCACGTCGCTCTACAGCTTCGACCGTGGGTGCTGGGGTGTCCTCTGGTGTAGGTAGGATTCTTGTCTAGCTGACCACGAGGGTGGCTATCATTGCCTTGAGTTCTTGCATCTCTCGCTCGAGGTTCCCTATACGATCCAGGGGGCTCTCGGGTGGTAGAGCGGTTTAGGTAGTGGCTGCTGTCCGTCTAGTGACTCTAGGCGGTTGGCCATCATTGTTAGGTTAGTTAGGTGTCGAGTTCTTTGACATCTAGGTTGGGGGTGTATCGAGTCGCAGTTGATATAGAGGGAGGGAAGTATCAAGTCGCAGTCGATATAGAGGGGAAGAGTTTGATTTCTAGGTAGCTTGTAGCTATTAACACTCTTGTTCACAATTGCCTCTGTGCTATGAGGGGGTTGTTACGGATCTTAAATCCGAATCGGCACTGACGCGTTGATGACTATACCAGCTGCTCCTACGGGATCAAACCCTGATCCGCTAGCTGTCCGTGAGATCTCGGGAATCACGGCTATTTGAAGTCGTTAGGTCTCTACTCCGATTTGGCACCAAGTCGCAGTCGGTGGTGTGTCGGCAGTTCTCCTAAGTCGTTCGGGTGTGGGATATTATTTACGAACGGCCGTCCCCGGTAGGCGTGATCTTTTTTGTATAATGTAAGGACATAGGGCACCGTATCACGAGAAGTTACATATAGGAGTGCGAGTCAGATAGGAGTCGGTGCAATCCTATAGGTCTACTACGAAGGATACAAAAAAGATAAAGGGGGAGCTTACGGCTTCCTACCCCTTTAATATCCGTAAGAGGTCTGACTCGGCTAATCCTTAGCTTATCACGCATTACCTAACCCGTAAC
This sequence comes from Pseudogymnoascus sp. 23342-1-I1, assembly GCA_001662575.1. Taxonomy (NCBI): domain Eukaryota; kingdom Fungi; phylum Ascomycota; class Leotiomycetes; order Thelebolales; family Thelebolaceae; genus Pseudogymnoascus; species Pseudogymnoascus sp. 23342-1-I1. The sequence goes on from KV455052.1 coordinate 28,793, forward strand.
CCCTCTATATCAACCCTAACTAAGGAGGCATCCTTACAAACATGTAATTTAAAAGCTAAAAAAACATTTATATAAACTTATAAACCTTTCTTAAAGCATTTAGTTATATAATATAATAACTTTATAAATTAAGTTACTTTACATATAATTTACCATGTAATGTTATATAAATCTTATAAATACACTTTACTTCTATTTTTTTCTTATAAATACACTTTGCTTTTAACTTTAATTATAGTATAATGGCTTATTATTAACATACTTATGCCTTAATAAACTTATTATCCCTTGCCTTTAACCTTATATTATAATTATTAACTAATTAATATATATAATAAACTAGCTAAAATAATATAATGATAATAGCCCTTAATTAAATGTTAAATTCCTTTATAATAAAACATGTTATTAAAAAGAGATAAAAGGTAGTTATTACTAACGTATTTCACATGTAAGTAGTACACCTAAGCGAGTAGTACATAAAAACACTAAAAACGCGTTAACCTAACTTTAATTAACAATAGCACTACTAACTTAACTAAAATCCTCTAATTAAGAGGGTAGGATACTTCTAGCTATTTAATTAATTAAACAAGGCTATATTTAAAGTGTTTAAGCTGCTATAATGTTATATAATGTCCTTAAAACAACACTTTAATAACGTGCTTATGGTGTTACTCCTTAACGTGACTATACTCTTAACTTATGTAAGTTAACTCTATATAAAGAGTTAGCTCTCGTTTAGTATATCCTTAACCTAGATTCGTGTGGATTTCTGCCCTAGCTATAAGCTATATAAGAAATGGCAGACCTACTACTCTCTAAACAAGGCAGGAGTCTTGTTAAGAAGAACTAGGCTATAAGCTTTATAACACGTTATATAGAACTTAAAGTAAAGTTTAGTTAAAAGTATAATTATAAATAAGTAAAATGTAAAGATCCTAAGATAATTAAAGGGTAGTTCTCCCTTATATAGAATATAGTTATAAAATATAGAATCCTAGAGTAAGATATTTATAACTTTAATAAAGTAGGTTTTATAATAAGAGTTATTACTACTATAAAGGTAGTTATAAGCTTAGAAGTAAAGAGTTATCTAAAGACTATATAGCCTAGAAATAAAGAGTAAGTGTTAATTATTTAAAGTGTTAATTTATATAGATAGGTACTCTTATTATTTATTATTTTTAAAGTATAAAATCACCTCTCTACTTAGTATAAGGACTTAGGATTACTATATAACTAGGTAATTACACTAAGTGAAAATAGGTAAACTTTAAATTTAATTAAGTATAAGTGGATTTAATACTTTAATTAACATATAAATACTTATATAGTTAAAACCTATTACCTTTTTATTCTTAATAGGTATAAGAGCTACCTTTATACTTAATTTTAACACTACTATATAAAATAGAAGATAATTACCCTTTATATGCTACTATACTTATTATATATTCTTTAGCCTTTTAATGTAAGCTACTTTATGCTACTAAAGCTTTTATATAAAAAGTAGATTAAAACCTTTATATAAAGCTAGCTAAATAACATTATAAAGCTTAAGTTTCTCTTTACATTTAAAGAAGCATTTAAAGCTACATTTATAGAGTAGAACATTAAGAGTAGATTCTAAGCTATAAAGCTAGTTCTATATAAGCTATAAACTATCCTCTTTTACTTAAATCTATGCTTAAGGACTCTAACTCCTCCTATAGTTAAGAGTAGTAATTAGACTTTAAAGACTCCTTAAACTATATAAGAGCTTAACTTTTAAACAAAGCACATTAAGAACTATATTATATAACATTAGAATAGCTCTCCTACCTTAATTAATAATGCTATTAGCTACTTTATTAAAGGGGTAGAAATGATAATACATTTTACTATTTTACTTAAGGTAAAGATTAAGGCTTTATAAGCTATAAATGAATAGAAAAAGAGGAGGGAAAGGAAGTATAAGAGGTGTATAATGTAAGGGGGTAGTCTCTTTATATAAGAGGGAGAGGATATCCTTTAGAGTGCTAAGGTTAATGCTTAACTCTATATGTGTAAGGACATAGGGCACTATATTATAAGAAGTAGCATATAAGAGTATAAGTTAGATAAGAGTTAGTGTAATCCTATAAGTCTACTACAAAGGATATAAAAAAGATAAAGGGGGAGCTTAAGGCTTCCTACCCCTTTAATGTCTATAATAGGTCTAGCTTAGCTAGTCCTTAGCATTTCCTTAGAGCCTTAGAGCCACTCCTATTTAGGCTCTAAATCTATCTTAATACAAGAACTCCTATGCTACTATACTATAGTGTCACCTACTACACGTCACCTTATAGGTCTAAATGTGCCTTATATAAGGAGGCATCCTTATAGTATAAAGGTAGCAAGTGAGACCACTTAGCAAGTAGGCTCTAAGGGCTAACAAAAGCGCTATAGCTTATGTAGTATTATAGGCCATAACTCTTATACATGTGTAAGGCATAAGGATTTAATTATAGTTAAATAAGGGTCATTATGTAAGGTAGTGGTGTGTAAGGACATAGGGCACCGTATCACGAGAAGTTACATATAGGAGTACGAGTTAGATAGGAGTTAGTGCAATCCTATAGGTCTACTACGAAGGATACAAAAAAGATAAAGGGGGAACTACGCTCGTCCTACCCCTTTAATACCAGAATCAGGTCCGTCTCGGCTATCCTGCCTTATCGCCCATCACCTAACCCGCAACCCCTCTATATCAACCCTAACTAAGGAGGCATCCTTACATGGTGTAGTAATAGGTAGTAATAGTTAATTTTAGTGTTTTCATGTGCTACTTACTTAGGTGTACCACTTGTATATAAAATACATTAATTATTTAAGCTTTATAAAGTAACTTAAAGTTATACCTTTAAGTTACAACTAAGACCTTTTTTATAAATTATTATAAGTTAAGTATTAAAAACTATTAAGGAATATATTAATATATAAGGGATATGTTACTTAATATAATAAGTACACTTAGAGCTTATAAGAACTTAAGTATAAATTTAAAGTAAAGCTTTAGTTATTAAACTTATCTTATAATAAATACATCTTATATAATAAACTTAAAAGGCCTTTAAGAGGGTGTTAATAAGTATAAGTATTAATATTATAAGATTTTTATTTTATAAAAGTCTATTAGCTTAGCTTTAAAAGTTATTACCTTTATGTTAACATATAACTTATTATTTATTTAATAGAATTATAATATTTAGAACAATTTATTAATATATAGTTATATAAATAAAGAAGGCTACTTATTAATCTTAAGGAAGAGGTCTTAAAGCATTATTATAAAAGAAAATAACATAAAGTATAAATAAAGTTATACTTTATATATTAAACTTATAATAATAATAAAATTATTAAATTAAGACTAGTGCTTATAACTTAAAAACTAACATAATAAGCATTTATTAAATATTATACAATGATAATTTATACCCTTAAATAATTCTAAAAGTTCTTATATAATAAAGTTAAATATCTACTCTTTATTCTTTAATTATATATAGCTATACTTATAACTTATAAAGAACACTTATAAAATGTATATACTTAGCTTTATTATAATTATAAGCCTTAGTTATACTCTTTAAGAATAAAGCACTCTCTTAAAGTAAAGGGTAATGTAAGAATGCTTTATTACTTAAGGTTATTATAATTATCATATACCTTTAACTAGAGTTAGTATTATTATAAGTTAATAACATTATTAATAACAAGTGCCTTTATTAAATAAAGAAATAATAGTATAAGGAGTATTATTATAAGTTAATAACATTATTAATAACAAGTGCCTTTATTAAATAAAGAAATAATAGTATAAGGGCATAAGGTTAAAGTAAGCTTATTATAATAATAAGATTAAGATTAATAAAGGGTTAATTAAGTTAAACTTATTTTAAGTATTTAAGGATTTTAACTTATAAGATTCTCCCTTTATCTTTTTTATATCATTTTATACTCTTATATGTTATTATTATAAATAGTTACCCTATGTCCTTATAAATATAACTATTAACTTAAGGTTATCCTTAAGTACTTCTTTAATAATAAATATATTACTAAAGACATATGATATATAAAGTAAGTTAAGAAGGGAAGGGAAAGTATAAGAATATATAAGAAAGGGTTAAGAAAGTTAAGAAAGGGTTAAGAAAGTTAAGAAAGGACTTAGTAATAATAATAATATTAAAGAAGGATAAAGGAACTTAGCTTAAAGTTAACTTAATATATTATATAGTTATTAAATAGTTGCCTAGTTATTAAAAGGCTAGACTTAGTAGTTTTTATAAAAGGTTTTCATTTTTACTTTTAAGGCTATCTCTAAGAATTATTATGATAAAAGCTAGGACACTTAAGGGGGTATGTTATAATATAATTACATGACTTTAGCTTCACTTTACTATAATTTTAGACAGCTTTACTTTAGATAGGAATATACATTTTTACTTAATACTAACTGCCTTTAGTAACTTGCTTGCCTATGCTCTTATTAAGTTTAGCTTGAATTTAGCAACAAGTGTAATCTATATATTAGATATACCTAGCTACAGCTGCTGTTAGTATTAACAGCAATTTGAATTTGAATTTTATTAACACGTCCCTAACGTTGCCTTTCCTTTAGCTGAGAGTTTTAGCCACCTACGGGACTCCTCAAAGTGAACCGAAGAGGACTCTGCCTTTAGTCCCCTTCAATTCTCCAACTAACACCAGCTCGATGTGACGGCATCCTTATAGAGAGAGAATAGCCTTTTATATTCTCAAAGGTGCCAAAGCGGTAGTCCTACTGCTACGCTCGGTAGCGTTTACATGGTAGCTAATCTGAGGTCCAATTTGAGTTCCACGAAACTAACGAGAAGAGATAACTTGCATTTATGACGTCCCTCATTGGATCGGAAATGAAGGTGCCAATGCTATATGTCTTCGAGAAGAGGATGGGAGAGTCTTATGGAAGCATACAAACGGGGCGACCAGAGCCGCCGTGTCTGCTCGATCCCCGCGTCTTGGTTATACAGACCACGACAACCCTGGGAACTACGACTATATATATCATGGCTTGAAGATTTGACCAGGTTGCTGGGGCCACATATGAGATCGGCGCTACGGGAATCCTATCCACCAGTCTCATCAACCCCAGGGTGTCATCGGGATGGGCACCGCTGTGTCCCCTCGAGTCCTAGCCCAGAATCACCACTTGTCCTACGTGTGTTCAGGCCCCGCAATTGACGGGTACCAGAACTCTGTGCAGGTATAGGAGGCGGCTCCGTTACCCCTTGACGACACGCTTTGGCTGATGGAGCGCGGGGGCTAGATTAGCTAATAGGGATGGCGGTTGCCACTGACGTTGCATACGCATTAGATTCTCCTTGGTTAAACATGATATTAAATGCTAAGAACTCTCGGCCATCTGATAGGCGCTACAAAGGGATTTCCGGCTGCATCTTCGAGCGATCAAAAACTCCATTTCAGTTCCTCTCATAGAACCTGAAATAGCAACCAGCCTAGACGGTGATCTAGAAGCTTTTCCCAGTTAGTTACCTAGCGCTGCTTAACGGCATGATTGCGATTTTTCTTCCTGCGGCTGGCGTGTCAAGCCGTGGTTCTCCGCCCAATCCAGAGGATCCATCCAGCCCACAGGGCCATTTTTTTTTATTTGCGTGGATATCACCGCCATCCATTCCATCCAGAAGGTATAACCGAGCTATACTCGTTACTTACAAGTTGCATCACATGCGAGGCTCTCTGATTTTCCTAACTAGGCAATTATCAGTTTCACTTTTACATACTTTGTATGTTCCAGCCTCTCTGGTATATCTGGCTCGTTGGTTGATCGTCGTTTGATGTTCGTTCGGCCCGTGACGCCGGGTAAAATGACCGGATACCGGATAATTTCCCCAGGAACCAGTGATCACCGCTGTTGACAGTTTTCTATTGCGGGGTTCTGGGGATTCTGCACGGCGGACCTTTTCCCTCCACTACCGAATTAACTACGACGCTAAACCCCCGCCATTTCCCATTTCCCATATTCCTTTCCATTTCAATCTCCACTTTCAAATTTAAACCATTACGAGTACTCTATCATCCATGCCGTCCCTGCATGAAGTATGGACCCCTCAGCCCAGCTCGTGAAGAAAAGACTCTTATAGACCTTATTTCTCTCTCTTCCTCTCCATTGCCATGTGGCCTTAACATTTCAGAGCCCTTCTTGCCATAGCATATCGCTTCAAGACCCCTGGTGAATCCTCGGACGTCAACTGCTGCTACCCCAATGCCCAGTTTACAAGGTTTCTGGCCATACATTTGTGATTGCTGTAGGCCATTGAACTTGCTGCGGACGGTTCCATTCTGTGCCCGCCAACCATGTCGGAACGTGACCCTGCTGGGGGCATACAGGCGTCACCACAATACCCCGGTGGTGCGGAGGAACCCAAGATACAAGACATAAAATGCGACATCTGCGACAAGGTCTTCACCCGCTCAGAGCATCTGAGACGGCACAAACGCGCCCATTCGGCTGAGAAGCCCTTTGCCTGCGCTGAGTGCAAGAAACGATTCGCAAGACAGTAAGCGATCGACACCACTACATAGGAGACTTACTTATTGGAATGATAGGGACATCCTCAGACGGCATCAAGCCAGCCATGAGTTGAAACGCAAGGTGAGCGAATCGGACGAGACGCGGCGCTATTCTCGGGCCTGTTTTGCCTGCGCGAGTGCGAGGGTGAGATGTTTGCGCGGGGTTGTCTGTCCACGCTGCAGGAGCCGGGATCTGCGGTGTGAATATCCTTCGAGGAGAACCCGTAAGTGTGACTCTAGCGAATCTACGATCGGGACTGACTCTCTAGACTCGTCTCGAGCTAGCTCGGAAGAGGCTCCCCAAGGTGATGAAATAATGACAGAAAGGGACGATGATGAGTCTGCCGCAGTCACCTGGGAGAACGAATCAAGTAGCGGGGTTTTTGGATCAATTCCCAAAGAGAGCAACTGGACGAGTAATCTCCTCATACCTACAGCTTCTAACTCCACCGCAGTCGGGCAATCATGGACTCCCAGCGGGTCAGAAATTACTTCAGTCGATACAAGTGCTGTCCAGGCTCTTTTGGTAGGAGAATCCCCAATGAGTACTAGAGATTGGTTGCTTTCGCGAGGCATTATTAGCCCGGATACAACTATCGTGTCCGGAGCCCAGCTTGTTCCTCAAGTCAGCGAAGGCAACATTGGGAGCCTTTACAACTACTCGAGGATCAACTGGCTACCCCCCAGTGACATTGCCCACATCGATCAGACGTTTGGCGCTGCTTCACTTCAATCAGCAGAGTCTTCCCATGTCAGCGCGCAGGACTCATTCGCGAATGGACCTCGAGCGCAAAATATCCAATCAAGCCCGCGTTCAGCATCGACTGGCCATTTTGACGAATCATATTTAGAGTCCTATGCCGATCCAAGGAATATTGGCTTGGCCTCAGGTCGGAGCAAACCTTTCTCAGTGGAGAGAATCCCGTCAATAGCCACAATCGGATCACCATCCGACGCCTCAATGTACTACCTTAACGGAGATTCCGCACACTCGCCTGTTCTATCTCACCACAAACAGCCAAATCAGCCGCCCATGCCACTCTTCGGTGGTCAGGATAGCAGTCCTCTCAGTCCAACCTTGGCAAATCTCCATGCGCAGCTATCAGAATACACCCATCCACAGATATGGGTTGCTGAGGAGTCATACGGTGCCCTGATAGACTATTTGAAGTATACATCCGGGCGGGATATTCCTCTGTCGCACACAGATTCCTTCCCATCTCTGAAAGAGCTCAATGAATTTGTCGGGCTGTATTTCGACAGATTTCATGAATCATTTCCCCTCTTGCACAAATCTTCTTTTTTGAACAACAGAGACGGATGCGTGCTGGAACTCGCCATCGCAGCCATTGGGGCATGTTATGTAGGAACGTCCTACGCACGAAAATGTAGCGGGACTCTGCATGAATTGGTCAACAAGCTATTGGAGATAGCCACATCATCATATTACAATCCCAGCGAATTTCCCGGGGTTTTTGGACTCAGGAGGTATCCGCAGCGCCCTACCCGTTTACAAGCTCGGATCTTGAATGTCCTCGGTATGTTCCACAGTGGAAATCAAAAGCTGTCAAGTCTCGCCAGGGAGGGCCGAGCTATTCTCGTGACGACGTGCATCGAAAACAAGCTTCTGACGTCGAATCACTACGATGGTTGGGAAGCTTGCCTTGGCACTGATGAAGAAGGAGATCGGTTCTTGCAGCAATGGCTAGAAGGTGAAATGAAGTGCAGGGCAGGTTATTTTGTATGGGTAAGACCACTTGAAGCCCTGTCAACTTGGAACTTGCTAAATTACTCCGATAGATGCTAGATTGTATGATGGCTTATGAATCAGACTTTCGGACGCACATGGATCTTTTGGATGGCAAAGCCCCCTTACCATGCCCAGAACAAGTCTGGGATGAGCCGATGCTTAACAAGGCACCACTTCTCATTCTAAATGGCGGTTAGTCCTGCCATATACCCCTTTAGCTCCTCTTGAACACCGAGACTGACCCATATGTTTTCATAGGGCCGCCATCTCTTTGTCTCGCACTTGATGTGCTCTATACCGAAAAGAGACTCGTGTCAAATCTTGGTGAACTCAGCAGAATTCTGCTGATTCATGGTATGTACCGTCGAGTTTGGGAAGTCGCAAGGTACCAAAGCGACATTTTATCGGACTGGGTGCCAACGGCATTGAGCGAATCCCATCATGGAGTCACGTCAGAGAAAACAACCATGTCATTGACTAGCTCTGTGGTTTCGAGATGGACAAACGGGAGTTGCGATTGCCTTGATATACTCCACTGGTCAGCCAAAAGCCGTATTCTGCAGGCATCCGGCCTTGAACACCCTACAATCCTGCACCTTCACCTTGCACGGCTCATATTGCTAGCCCCCGTATCCGACCTCCAGGAACTAGCGAGAGTGAAGCTTCGCCAGGAAACACAGAGCCACTCGGAATCGTTCCTCGACGCCACCATGCAAGAACAAGACTTGCAGAATTCCGTGCACAAATGGGTTGCGCATGACCAATATAAGGCGCGTCTGGCCATCATCCACGCAGGCTCTGTGTTCTGGTATCTGCGCCGATACAGCTGTGGCGCCGTCATTGAACCATTCGCAAACTACTTGGCCACCCTTGTGCTCTGGGCGTACAGCATCTCGACCTCAGCAGCCAAGATACGCGCCATTTCCACGTCCAACACAGTAACCTATGACTCCCATAGGTCCGCCGACATCGGGATCTCCCAAAGCAACGATGCCTCACACCATACCCAGGACCTCACCATACGGCCCAACTCTCCACGCCACCAAAGCGTCTCCAACTACTACCCCAACCCACCACCGCTAGACTCACAAATCGCCGGCTCGCTAGACCACCTCGAGTGCCACGAGACGTCTCTAATTCAGCTAGATCGCCCGTGCGATGACGAGATCGTGCAGCTGTTTGTGCGGTTTGGCGAGAGGATGACGCCGTATATGGCGAGGATTGGGGATATAAGCACCAAGGGCTCGGGGAGGAAGATCCTGCGCGAGGGGATTAAGTTGTTATCCAGTCATGATAATCATGGCATAGGGGGTGCGGGGGAACGGATGCCTAGTTGTGCATGGGGAGCTTCGGACAGGTTTGGGGAGTTGTTGGCGGCGTTGGGAGGTATGACATGAGGGGTTATGTGGTGCTGTGGTGCTGTGGTGGGTTCATGATTGGTAGTGGATGTGGGAATACCAGTTATTATATTATATGAATATATACCTGTACATTGCTCCAATTAAAGGGGTGGGAGATTTATAATGAGTGCAACGACGCGTTGATACACCATTCGGTTTCAGCAGCTTTTTGGCAGATGGTAAGAAGAATACAGGGTGAGATTCTATGGGTTGAGAAGGAGCGAACCATGGTCGGAAAGTTCGGCATTAGGAAGGAGCACTGGCAGCAGGAAGGCACGACTGTAGGCTTTTAACAAGCAAGGCAATCACAATTAGGAGCAACGGTAGGAAGGTACGACGGTAGGAAGAGTAACGACAACAGGAAGGAGCGACGGCGGGGAGGAGTGATTGCCCGAGATTCACGGAGCACTCCTCATACATCGAGGTCTCTCTCCTCACGATCAACAGCGTCTGGGGTAGCGGCTTGTTCAGGGTGCCGGCTGCGAGGGCGGGTGACTGGAAATTCTATAAGGATCTCGCAGGGGGCTAATAACTGGACCGGCAAGCAGCGCGTTCCTCGAGGCCATTCGCGGGCGAAAGCGGCATTTTTAGGCGGGCTTTAGATTCATATTCCCACGCTTTTCGTCCGAGTTCAGCCGCACCCCTCACTTCCAGGGCATAAGGCAAGGCAGAAAATATAGGTATAAGGCAAGCAACCAGATGTGCTATATGTGGCGTACTATATTGCCCTGCGGCATACCTGACTAGGCTGACTTCACTATCGCATGTCCAATAGTTCTGGCTAGGAACCAATATATCCCCATTTACAGAGACAAGGCTGAGTGAGGGGCAGAAGGCATCCACGATGGTAATACCACAGCAATTTCGGAGACTGGATCTTTTCTACTTAATCATAATTCTTGCGCATACTTCTTTTCTCAGATAATATCTCTTAATATATCGTCAGATTGCAGAAACTACCCATTATAATCTCACCCAGCCGGAATATAAATCAAGTCCAACTCATAAAAACAATCCACAGCCTCGCCATCTCCGCATCTATGGCTCAGCCAAGTATGTCCCCTCATACTCGTGCAAACAGCTCAATCTTACACTATTAGCCTATATAATCCTCGGTGGGGGAGTAATCGGCCTCACCACCGCCTTAACCCTCCAAAATCGCTCCCCGAGCGCGCATATCGTGCTCCTCGCGCACCACCTCCCTGGAGACCTAGCATTGACATATGCCTCTCCCTGGGCGGGCGCGAACTGGCTGAGTGTGGCAACAGATGGCGGGCGCGCCGAGACGCGGGATGCGGTTACGTATGTTAAGTTTGGCGAGCTAGCGGATGGGAAACCCGAGGCGGGGGTGAGAAGGATGCCGATTCGAGCGATGTTTGATAGGGAGAAGGAGGAGGCAGGGGTTCTGAGCCCGGATGGGAAGGTGTGGTATGAAGAGCTTGTGGGGGGGCTGAGGGAAGTGAGGGAGTTGCCTGAGGGGGTGAAGTTTGGGTATGAGCTTGATACTTTTGTGGTGGATATTACGATATATTTGCCTTGGTATGTCTTCTATTTCTAACTACTTGGAGGGAGCATGGGGGCTAATTATGATTAGGCTTTTGACGGAGGCAATCAAGGCTGGGGTAGGGGTCCGCCGAAAGATAATTGGGGACATCAGGGAGATATTTGAAGAGTTTCCGGATGCAGAAGGATTTGTGAACTGCACGGGAATAGGTAGCTATAGCCTGAAGGGAGTTGAGGATAAGGAACTTTACCCAACTATGGTATATTTGACAGTTCTCTCTACTACAAGCTGTTACTGACAATATCTAGGGGCAAGTCATCCTCGTCGAGAGCCCCAAGACTCCGATAGAGAAGATGTACTTCCGCTCGCCACAACGGACGCACTCAGATACCACCTACGTCTTCCCCCGTGGAAAGCACGGGGGCGTCATCCTAGGCGGCTGCAGACTAGATGGGGTGTGGACGGGGGAGGTAAACCTTGATCTCGCGGAAGACATCAAGAGACGCTGCTGTGAGCTTTGTCCAGAGCTAGGAAAGCCGGAGGATTTAAAGGTCATTAAGCATGGTCTTGGATTGAGGCCGAGCAGAAAGGGAGGAGCGAGGGTTGAGAGGGAGGCTGTGGATGGGAGGACTGTCGTCCATAGTTATGGCGCTGGTGGTGCTGGGTACCAAGCGTCGTGGGGGACAGCGAGGGAAGTAGTTGACCTGCTTCTACAGACTTCGACTGTCTAATCAATAAGTACCCGACGTATAGGGGAAAACGCATATCGCTAGCTAGGAGCGAACCTCAAATGCGGTCCTGTAGCGGTGCACAAACCACCGGATTCTGGGCCGCTTGTGTAGTATTATACACTCCATATCATGATCTTTGAAAAATCTAGTTTGGTCTAGTTTAGTATTGTACAGTAAATATCCCTATTCTACAATCTACAAGTCACATGCACGCCCAACGACCTCTCTACCAGCTGTAAAATTGCCTCTGCGATGTGATCTTGCGGTTCGGAAGTTGAACCCACGTCTTGCGTGCTGCAATCTTGGCGTCACGCTCTTGGCTCTCGCGGATACGTGTCTTTTCCTCCCTGAGAACGACGTGGATATCTGCGGCTGTCAGTACATATTCAAAAACACTGCCTCGATCTCAGCGCAAACTTACGTGTTGTAGGGTTCTTCATCATGTTGATCTGCCCACGGGCCCTGTGATCAGGAGTAATTCCGTAATCACCCTTCCCAACCCAAGCCTGCTCGATGTACAACCGCGACGGATCGTCAATCTTCATCCTCTTCCCATCCTTCGTCTGGATTTGCACAGCCCTGAAGCCGTCCTCCTTCCCTAATCCCATCCCTCTCCTCACAATCGCCTCATTGCGCGCATGTACCAGGTGCTCCCTAACCCCCTGCGCAGCCTTCTTCTTTGAGAAGCGCATCTGCACAATCGCCTCCTCCAGCGGCTTTCCGGTAATCTGCCTCGCCAGCGGCCCCAACTTCTTGACGCTCGTCTGGTAATTGTGGCTCTTGCTGTGGCTGATACGCTCTGAGCGCTTCAGAGTCTCGGCCTTGCTTAGTCGTCCACGCGCCGTGATCTCGCGAATCACCATCTTACGCTCCCAGCGCTCGCGGCTGCTTGGGTCGGGATCGAGTGCTGCAGCCATATGGCGCGGGTTGCGGAGAGGTGCAGCAGGGCTAGTGGCGGTGGGGACGGGGCCGGCGACGGCTTCGTCTTCGAAAATGGAGGAGGAAGAGAGGGATCCGCGTTTCGGGGGCACTGGGGCGGATTTGGCTTTTACGAAGTCTTCGTGGAGATGGTCACGCGGGGCGGGTTTCGAGGGGACTTCATCGCGGCCTTTTGCGCTCCAGAATGCTGTTCGATACTGGGGGAGCCAGGAGGTGAGGGAGGTGACTGGATTAGAATATTAGCGCTGGGATTGTTGAGACGGGAGGTGGTTAAGACGCACTGGAGGTGGCCACCCGCCTGGTACGCAGAGGGAGGCTCATATTGCTGGTGCTGAGCATTGCATTGATGATTTTACTGTGGCTCGTGAGGTTGTTTGTCGTCTCGGCCCCGTAGAATTTCGAGCCAGACCAAGGCGGGTAAGCTGGGCAGAACGCCGACGCTAGTCCGCTTCCGGCCGACATTGTGAGAAGTTAACTCTACTCGCTGGTTGGTGGCCTTATACCTTGTTCCACATCGCCATGATCGCGCGCAATACGAACGGACGCGTTGATTTACTACCTGGAAGCCCTAGAAGCATTACAACTGCTTTCCCATCTCGCCGAATCTTCATACTCGCAAGGTCGCATACCTCGCAACCTTCGGCGACGACCAAGCTGGCTTTATAACGGACCCTGGCGCCAAGCCCTTCCATGACGACCAACAGACGACCATGGGTGAACCTGTAGGAGAGGATGCGTGGGTGTCGCTCGTGGACGAGGGCAGTCGCAGCGCTGCGGACCTAGAGCAGCGTGTTGAGGTCGTGGAGCTGTACAAGCGAGCCGTGAGCGCCGAGCCATACAGTCTCCGTTTGTGGGTGCAATACTGCGAATGGATCTGGTCGCTACACACAGATTGCCAGTCTTCCGATGCGGGCTGGTCGGAGGAGGAGCAGCGCCTGGGCCAGGAGCTCTTCTCGCTCGATACCGCCATCGATCTATGGCAGCAGGGCGCGCACGCGATCCGTTATCGCCTCGACGACAGCCATTCTCTGTGGAACAGATACATGTCCATCGAGCTGTGGCTGCTAGCCAAGACACCATCGCCAGCGGCCGTGGAGCGCGTGAGGGCACTGTATCTGGACCGACTGCAGGTGCCGCATGCGACGTGGGAGGAGACATCTCAGGCCTTTTCGACGTTTGTGACGAGGTACGACGAGCCGCATTGGGAGGAGACGATGGTGCGGAGTACACAGCTTGCAAAGAATGCCAAGGAGATATATGGACAGCGAGAGGAGCAGGAGCTAAGCCTGGTGCGATCTGTGCAGTCTGGCGATAAGGATAAGCAAAAGGCTGTTCTTACAGAGTACTTAGAGTGGGAGACGATACAGAGCCGGAAGAAGAACGGAATTCCTGCTCTTTGCTTTGCGCTTTATGAAAGGGCACTCCTCATCCTCCCTACTGATGTTACGCTGTGGGAAGATTATGCTGGCGCTGTCAATGGCTACATTGGTGTGTCCCATGGCCGTCCACAAGATTGCCCTGATCTTCTCCAGCTTCTTCAGAGATCGGTGAAGCACTGCCCGTGGTCAGGAATGCTGTGGTCGCGATATATGCTGCGCGCTGAGATTGAACATCTCGACTTCAGAGACGTAGAGCAGATCAAGCATGCCGCCACAAGCTCTGACCAGTTAGACCGCAATGGGATGACGGATGTGTACATGGTGTACGGTGCCTGGTGCAATTATCTGCGACGCAGGGCTGTTGACAGGGATGCCACTGATGAGGATGGTGATCTTGCGGATGTTGGAATGCCATCTGCCCTCGACGGCGTAGAGCACTGGGGAGAGCCAGCCGACCGCAAGAATGCCAAAGGCGACCCTACCTTCCAGATCCAACGTTGCTGGATCCAGTATTTGACGCAAAAGGGTCTGATTACGGAAGCACGCGAGCAGTGGCATGATTTGGTTAAGCCGCACGGCGACAGTTACGAGTTTTGGCTGAGATACTACCAGTGGGAGATGGATATGCCACACACAGACAACACTCGGCCTTTCGCAGCTGCTCTGCTCAAGCAAGCCATCCAGAGACGGACTTTGGATTGGCCCGAGAAGATCATGGAGATGTATCTTTCACACTGTAGCACATATGAATTCCCAGTCGACGTTGCGAATGCCATCGATTTTGTTCATAGAAACGCGAAAGGAGTTGCTAAGAGGAGACAGCGTGAGGCGGCGGAGGCAGCTGCTGCCTATGCAGAGCAACAAAGACTTGTTCAGCCCGCGGAAGCGATTACGACCGATGAATCACCATCAGGATCGAAGAGGAAGAGAGATGCTGCGTCTGAGGCCGACGGCAGTGCCGCTAAGAAAGTTAAGGCAGCGGGCGAAGATTTAGATGCACAAAGCGTCAAACGTGATCGCGAAAATACAAGCATCCTCGTCTCCAACCTCCCCTTAGAGGCTACTCAGACGAAGGTGAGACAGTATTTCAAAGAATACGGACACATCAACAACCTCACTCTCAAGCCTGAATCCGACAAGCAGTCGTCTACCGCGCTGATCGAGTTCCGCTCTGTCGAAGACGTCCAATCCGCTCTCCTCCGCGATGGTAAATACTTCGCCGATAAGCAGATATCTGTCGTACCGGGCACGGGCCTCACGCTCTACCTGACCAACTACCCGCCCACTGCTGACGAGGACTACCTGCGCAACCTATTTAAGGACTGCGGCGAAATATTCTCCTTCCGCTGGCCGAGCCTAAAATACAACACCCATCGGCGCTTCTGCTATGTCTCGTTCCGGACTGCCGCAGCCGCGGCTGCAGCCACCGCTCTCGACGGCGAGTTGCTCGAAGGTAAATACAAACTCGAGGCCAAATATTCCGACCCCGGCCGTAAGAAGCCGCGCGAGGGTGCTATGATCGAAGGTCGCGAGGTACACATTGCCGGCCTTGACCGCGGTGCTTCAGAGGACGACTTACAGGCCGTGTTTTCGAAATACGGCGCTGTGGAGTCGGTGCGAATCCTTCGCAACATTGCAGGCAAAAGCAAAGGCTCTGCCTTCGTCGTATTCGCAAAAGCAGAGGACGCCACCAAGGCCCTCGAGCTGGACAAAACGAAGTTCTGGTCCCAGATTCTGACCGTTGAGCTCGCGACCCCGACGAATTTCAAGGCCACCGCTACCACCGGCTCCCTGGGCACTTCGGCTGCAGGATCTCCGGTGCCGAGCAACGACCTTGACTCCCGGATGTCGGGTGCTGGGTCCCCGGCTGCCGCTAACAACCACACGCATGCTTCCGGACAGTCACGAGCTGAGATCACAGCACGTACCATCACGCTCCTCAACGTGCCTGATACTGTGAACGACGCGCGCCTATCGGCCATCTGCGCGCCATACGGGCGCGTAGTGAAGCTTGTGCTGCGCCCCGACCACCAAGGTGCAATCGTCGAGTTTGAGGACGTGGCTGCAGCCGGTAAGGCGAGCCTGGGGCTCGAGGGGTACGAGATCGTGGGCGGGCGACGACTGAGGACTGGGGGACTGAAGGACCTGTTCGAGTCCAGGGATGAGCAAAGGACAGATCGCATTGTGATTGGCGGGGGCGCGAAGAAGGCTGATGCGCAGCCAGAACAGCGCATGGCGTTTATGCAGGCGGGACCAACGGTGCGACGGCCCGGAGCCGGCGGCAGAGGAGGGCTTGGGGTGAAGAGGGGCCTGGGGTTTAAAGGGCCCGGCAAGGCGGCTGTCGATGGCGTAAATGGGAATAGCACGGATGCTAGGGAGAAAAAGGCGCTAAAGAGCAATGCTGATTTCAAGGCGATGTTTCTCAGGAGCGGGGAAGACGGCGGCGGCGGACCTAATAAACAGGGGTAGAATAGGTCGGAAATGGGGCCTCGGCCAGACCAGGTCTAAGAAAGAAAGAGCATGAAAAACGACGAAAAACTAATACCAAATAGAACCGGACTATTGGGCGGCGCAAGGCTTGGTTTAGGCGGTTGATGTAGGAGGGTAAATTAGTTATCTTAATATGAGGCGGGGAGAGTTGATTTTTCTGCATTCGGAGAGAGGTATCAAAACTTAGTTTAAGTACGCAACGCTCGCTGGCATATGGGCATTAATGTACAAATATAAACATACTATCCACTCAATGTAGGTTCCAAAATTACTTCAGCTGCCGTGTTGCGGAGGCAGTTATGGGCGCAGGCTACCAAGAATACCCTTTGCAAGGCTTTCTCAAGTGTGAGGATCGGACGAGAGACGACTTACAACTTAGAGTTCATCCTGCTAGATCTTCCGGATTTGTTCAGCCCATCGGTCCATCCTCATATGTCAAATTCCTAGTCTAGCGGGGAACCGTTAGAAGATCAGCTCCTCCACGGCGTTGCACATCTCATGCAGAGAGGTCGCAGCCAGCACCGCAGAAGCAGAGAAGGCATGGGCGCCTCGGATATACGGACCAAGAAGAGAATAAGCTGAGGTGCCTCAAGAACGAAGGCTTGCCGTGGAAAGAGATACATCTCGCTTTTAACCGTACTTTCCCAGGGAGGGAGGAGCATCGGATCGCTTCAAGTACGCTATTGCAACGAGTTAAAAGACAGAGA
Source organism: Pseudogymnoascus sp. 23342-1-I1 (assembly GCA_001662575.1). NCBI lineage: Eukaryota > Fungi > Ascomycota > Leotiomycetes > Thelebolales > Thelebolaceae > Pseudogymnoascus > Pseudogymnoascus sp. 23342-1-I1. Next base: position 46,293 of record KV455052.1, read on the forward strand.
CTCTAGATCTAATGACAATTAGGAATGGTCCTTCGAAATGGAACCTAGCGCTAAGGGTCTAAATGATCGATGTTGGCAGTAACGTTTATTTATTCATCATATTATGCAGATAAGAAATAAACGATTATATCATTTGATATACGCTGATCTGCCGAACACTGTCGATCATTTACCATAAAAAACCCCCCCTAAAAAATGCACGAATGTTGAATTCGGCCCCACGAAGAAAAGAGAAAAATATAATTCACGTAGATTCAGCTACTTCCTCTCTTCAAATCGACCAGTTCCTCCTAGTTCATTTCCATTCGCCTCGAACAATTTAATTAGACAATTTTAGGTAACAGTTGTGTATGTAACATATGTCACATCGGTTGTATCAGTCTGGACACTCAACTCAGTAGTAAGGATGACATCCTATGAGAATTAGTTAGAAATCTTTTAAGTATTCAAAAGAGAATGAGATATTCATACCGTGGTAATTGTGACTGTCGTTACTGGCACGATGACTGTGCTAGTCGTAGCTGGCGGAGCTGAAGTAATAAGGCAAGTGCACGCAGCGCTGATTTTGCTCTCTGGATTTGGAACCAACCATGGTGGAAGAGGCCATGTGCGCTTAAACTTGGCTGGCGGAAGAGCACAACCCAGCTAGCTAACGGTCAGTTGAGGAACAGACATGAAAAAAATATTTTATGCAGAAGTCTACAATTGGAGGCATAGAGTGCGTAACTTACTGGGAGTAAATCTGTACAGTCTCGATCGTAGAACGTAAATCCGCTACCAGGGGCAGGTTGCACATTGCCTTCTGTTGGCTGGTTAAAAAGATTGCAGTTACCGTCGCTGTTCCGGATCTGAAATGATTCGCAATTTGCGGTAACAAGACACAGCCTGTGGCAAGCAAGGCCACTAACTCCACTTGCTGAGCTTATGAAATTAGCACCAAAACCGAGTGCTTCGAATCCACAAGTGACTGGGGCAGTGGGCGTGGCGCATAGCTCAGTAACTGTAGCGATTCTAAATCGAGAACATTAGTGTAGGTAGTAGGAGAAAGTAAGGGTAAGACATACGTAGCTGTTGCTACCGTGGTTGTAAGCTTTGTTTCCGTTAGTGTAGTGAGCTCTGTCAAAACAACGACGTTCGTTGAAGTGGATGTTAAAGTTGATGTTGGGCGAATGTAATTAGTACAGAAAGAACTGGCCTCTGCGCTGCGGGGTCTAGAAATAAATTCATAGTAAGCTTTGGTCAATGTTGAACGACAAGAGGGGTATTACGGGGTCTTGAAGATATCGTAGATTGGGTTGATGAGGCAAACTATCCACCAAGTTAGATCATTGATCAACTCATGGGAAGGCAATAAACTTACGCAGGTTGATAGTGCGCTTCTCAACCTGTATTGTCTCTTTGGCGAAGCCGTTCTCCGGAATGAAGTAAAGTTCATCGCCGACAGGAGTGACATAAGGAGCTGCTGAACATGTAACCAGAAGGACAACTAGTCCTGCAACGAGAGAGGAGTAAGACGACTTCATTCTGCTTGAGTGAGAAAGACTAGACAGCCTTGTATAAAGGGATTAGAATAAACGCGCAAGAAGGTCTGAGTCATTATTGACAGGTGCTTTGCAAAGAATGCTCCCCCTTTTTATATATATAGACGGCTCCAAATATGAGGGGAGCTCCTAGTTCAATTCCTGCCTGTAACAATCTAGGGGCTTTACATAATCTATCCAATGCCGCGAGTTTGCGTTAATCATACAGAGCTCTTCAGCTGCTAGAACAGTACGAGAAGCTGAAAAACTTAAGCCACAATGGGTACAACTGTCAAAAGCAGACATCCGGTTCAACTTGTCTCAGAATCGAACCAGTGAAAAAGGGAAAAAAAAGCCATCGGGTTATCGAGCAGCAACGATTTTACATTTTGCAAGCCGTAATTCTAGTTAACCACGGCTTGGAGATTGGCTGCGTTTTCCAAAGAATGAAGCTAAGATAGAGTTGGACGGTTGCTAAGGCTCTTAGCTGCAATCTTGCACAGATCAAGTAATCCAAGTGATGATACCTTGACGCTAGCATTTCCTGTAGCAGGATGTCCCGAGAAATTGTCTCAGAACATTAGGCGAAGAGGGATCTAAAATTCAAATATGATGAAGAATCAGACATGGTGCTGGTGTCGACAATTCACAAGCCAGATATTGCGACACGGTATACTGTAATCGGGGGTACAGTCGATCCTCCTTAATACGATACCCCTTATGCCGATATCCTCGATAGTGCGATTTTTTTTCCGGAACCAATTAAATTCCCATATAACGTACGATATCCATGATATCGGTCCATAACGTAGAAATATCGCTCTATTATAGGATATTCTAATAATTTGTGCCAAATAATTACTATATATAGCTTAGTTCCTTGAGAAATACGGCCTTAAAATTAGCAAGTTATAATTAGTAGAGAGTTATAGCTCTAACAGGTGGATTACATAATATCTAGTATCATGATATCCTCTTCAAGATGATATAAAATCACAGCATAGAATACATCATCTTAAAGAGGATTAACTATAAAAGCAAAGTGTAGCAACTTAAAGTAAGAGGAAGCAAAGTATAGCAACTTAAATTCATATAGTATTACATAGTAAATTATATGTAAAGTGACTTAATTTACAACTTTCTTCATTTTTTTCAGCTATTTTCTCATTTTATTTTAAATAATTAACAACCTTATAATACTTTAAATTTTAATTCCTTTTAATATAAGTAATATTATATATATATATATAACATTTAAGGTAGTTTATATATGTTTTTATATAAATAATCTCATTATTTTTATTACTTTAAGTTACTTTACATATACTTAGATATTTTAAACTTTTAAATATATATATCTTCTAATTATTATTATTTTATACCTTTTCTTATAATTAATAACTTTATAACACTTTAAAGTTTAATTCCTTTTAATATATATAACATTAATGTAATGTATAAGTAAATAGATTACTAAAACACTAAAGTTAACTATTACTACTTACTACTACACTACCACCTTATATAATAACCCTTATTTAATTATAATTAATTCTTAACACCTCTTATACATATAGGTATTATGTTTAATCTCCTTACATTAGCTATAACACTTCTATTAGCCCTTAGAACTTACTTATTAACTACTTTTACTTACTACCTTTATATAGATTTAAGCATTAACCTTAGTAATTTAAAGGATATCCTTTACATCTTATATAAAGAGACTAGCCCTTTATATTATACACCTTTTACACTTCCTTTCCCTCCTCTTTTTCTATTCATTTACTACTTATAAAGCCTTAACTTCTACCTTAAGTAAAATAGTAAAATGTATTATCATTTATACCCCTTTAATAAGGTAGCTAATAGCATTATTAATTAAGCTAGGAGAGCTATTTTAATATTATATAATATAATTCTTAATGTACTTTATTTAAAAGTTAAGCTCCCTTATAGTTTAAGGAGTCTTTAAAGTCTAATTATCACTCTTAACTATAAGAGGAGTTAGAGTCTTTAAGTGTAGATTTAAGTAAAAGAGAACATTCTATAGCTTATATAGTGTAAGGATGCCTCCTTACATAGGGCACATTTAGACCTATAAGGTGACGTGTAGTAAGTAACACTATAGTATGGTAGCATAGGAGTTCTTGTGTTAGGATGGATTTAGAGCCTAAACAGGAGTGGCTCTAAGGCTCTAAGGGAACGCTAAGGCCTAGCTAAGCTAGACCTGTTATAGACATTAAAGGGGTAGGAAGCCTTAAGCTCCCCCTTTATCTTTTTTATATCCTTTGTAGTAGACCTATAGGATTACACTAACTCTTATCTAACTCACACTCTTATATGCCACTTCTTATGATATAGTGCCCTATGTCCTTATATATAGAACTAGTCTTATAGCTTAGAATCTACTCTTAATGTTCTACTCTATAAATGTAGCTTTAAATGCTTCTTTAAATATAAAGAGGAACTTAAGCTTTATGATATAGTTTAGCTTATTCTATATAAAGGTTTTAATCTACTTTCTATATAAAAGCTTTAGTAGCATAAAGTAGCTTACATTAAGAGGCTAAAGAATGTATAATAAGTGTAGTAACATATAAAGGGTAATTATCTTCTATTTTATATAACATGTTTTATCATTAACTAAGCTATATCATTAACTAGGCCACTTTTCCCTACCTTAAACCACTAACCTATCTAATGTGTTCTTTTATATAATAATGTATAATATGCTTATAATTAAGTCTAAAGTTATCCTTATAATTAGGGCTAAGTAAATGAACTTACGTTTAAGCTTATATAAGCTTGCTATGTAATTTAACGTCTTATAAACAACCTTATAGTATAGAATAGCTAGTTATAATAATAAGGTTAGTAGTAATAACAAGCATGTAATATTAATAACTATAGAAGAGGAAGTAGTTATTTAATATATTCTTAACTAGGATGTGTAAGGATTTCCTCCCTAAAGGGCTAACGTTTAAGAAATAGCTAACCTCTTACTAAATAAGCATAGTATATAATGTATTAAGAAGTGCTAGGTTAACTACTTTATTAATTAACAACTAGAGCTCTATACGCATTTCTCTTATACCTATAACTACTAGAGGGCCTTATTAGAAGATCCTAATGTGTTAAGGGTGTGGTTCTACCTAGTTGTAAACATATAAGTGTAAGGACACAGGGCACTGTATCACGAGAAGTTGCATATAGGAGTACGAGTCGGATAGGAGTCAGTGCAATCCTATAGGTCTACTACGAAGGATACAAAAAAGATAAAGGGGGAGCTTACGGCTTCCTACCCCTTTAATATCCGTAAGAGGTCCGACTCGGCTAATCCTTGGCTTATCGCGCATTACCTAACCTGTAACCCCTCCGTATCAACCCTAACTAAGGAGGCATCCTTACACTACCCCCCTCCTAAGAGAGTGCTTTGTCCGTAATGCACGTTATGGTCGTGTAGTCGCGTAGTTGCGTGGTCGCGCTCTCTATAAAGTAGTTATAGCGGATACCCCTTAGAGGGGATGCAGGGTCGCTACCTTGATAGAATCCTAAGGCTATGTTGTCTATCCCATAAGAACGAGAGGATCTAGTTCATTGCTCTAGCGCCACTCTAGATCGTAGGCAGTGAGTTCTTAGACTATGTTCGGATAGTTCCCCTTCCATTGACTTTTAATAACCGTAACGCGGCTACGGAATTAGGGGGTCAACTTATTCCACATGTACCGAAACCACTCCGACTCAGGGACTTGTCCTGTGATCGCTACACTCTAGAAACGAGCCTTGAATTTAGGGAAGGTTTCGTTTGCATGTCCCTCCTCTCCTATATATAGGTCATCGAAGAGGTTCTAAGCATGCTCCGTCTCGTTGCTAGTGAGGTAGTACGAGCCTAGAAGGTCCATCATCTCGTCTACACTCCGGAACCCATGCGTATTAGATAGGTATTAAGGTTCTAGGTAGGTCTTTACTAGGCTAGTTGTAGTTCCCCATATCAACGCTCTCCTAGTGGCGTCAGTAGGGTAGTGGTCCTCATTAACCATAAGTCGGTCGCGAATTAATGCGCTCTATTGTAAGAAGGTGTGCGCTATCCTATCGCTTAATGGTGTGATCCTCTTAGAGATTGTAGATTTCTTGTAGTGATGCGGAGGGTCTTCGGAGGGTATTCGTGACGTTAATTAGGTCGAAGGGGAGCGAGTGCTCTAGAGAGGTGGCAAGCGTACAGTCCTGGGCGTGTTTCGCATAGGGCGCGCACGTCGCTCTATAGCTTCGACCGTGGGTGCTAGGGTGTCCTCTGGTGTAGGTAGGATTCTTGTCTAGCTGACCACGAGGGTGGCTATCATTGCCTTGAGTTCTTGCATCTCTCGCTCGAGGTTCCCTATGCGATCCGGGGGGCTCTTGGGTGGTAGAGCGGTTTAGGTAGTGGCTGCTATCTGTCTAGTGACTCTAGGCGGTTGGCCATCATTGTTAGGTTAGTTAGGTGTCGAGTTCTTCGACATCTAGGTCAGGGGTGTATCGAGTCGTAGTCGATATAGAGGGAGGGAAGTATTAAGTCGTAGTCGATACGGAGGGGAAGAGTTTGATTTCCAGGTAGCTTGTAGCTATTAACACTCTTGTTCACAATTGCCTCTGTGCTATGAGGGGGTTGTTACGGATCTTAAATCCGAATCGGCACTAACGCGTCGATGACTGTACCAGCTGCTCCTGCGGGATCAAACCCTGATCCGCTGGCTGTCCGTGAGATCTCGGGAATCACGGCTATTTGAAGTCGTCAGGTCTCTACTCCGATTTGGCACCGAGTCGCAGTCGGTGGTGTGTCGGCAGTTCTCCTAAGTCGTTCGGGTGTGGGATATTATTTATGAACGGCCGTCCCTAGCAGGCGTGATCTTTTTTGTATAATGTAAGGACATAGGGCACCGTATCACGAGAAGTTGCATATAGGAGTACGAGTCAGATAGGAGTCGGTGCAATCCTATAGGTCTACTACGAAGGATACAAAAAAGATAAAGGGGGAGCTTACGGCTTCCTACCCCTTTAATATCCGTAAGAGGTCCGACTCGGCTAATCCTTGGCTTATCGCGCATTACCTAACCCGTAACCCCTCCGTATCAACCCTAACTAAGGAGGCATCCTTATAATAAGCAAAGTATAACATTAATGATATAAACTTCTACAACTTTAACAAGACTAGCTTTATAATAAGTATAATACATAGAATAACAATTATTATATATACTAATTATTACTTTAACCTAAAGCTTATCTAGCCTAATAATTAAGAGTAAGCTATAGTAATTTATGTTATTATAATAAATAAGCACGTTATACCCCCTTTTCTTTATGTTATAAGCTGTTTCTACCTTACACCCTAATACTAGAATAGTAATGTCTTACTAAATTAAGTCATTTATATAACTTAAAATAGCTAGACTAATAATGATATAGGTCTATAATAGCTATAGTACTTTAATAAGGTAATGTAGCTATGTTAGGTTAGTTAATACTAGATACTTATGCTTAATAGTTATAAGAGTTATGTTAACGCTAAGTTTAATAACTACTATAAGGAAAAGGACATTATACTACTCTACCTACCTTTACATTCTTTATATTTAACCTAGTTACTTAACTTTAGCATCTTTAGCCTATTAAAACAAGCGTATAACAACTAGATCTTATACTTAATCTAGTACTAAATTACACATATCACTAAGGACAAGTTCTTCCTTACATTTAAAGTAGCCTTTAATGTAGTTTTTATAAAACAAAATGTTAAAGGTAGATTTTAAGGGTCTAGCCTTATGCTATAAGACCTAGAAGCAGTGATTTTAAAGCTAGATATACGTGTGTAGACCCTAACTACCCCTTAGACCCTAGCTAAGCCACTTTAACCTTAGGTCTCCTAAACGCCTTAGAATGTAACTAAAGCTCTTTTATAGTTAACCCTCATTAAGGATTAGATAGCTAGACACTAAGGAAGCTTGCTAATGCTAATTTTATAAGTAGTTAACTAGCTAACTAAGGCTATAGTAATAATTAATAACATAATAACCCTAATGATTAAGGAGGTTAAGTAACTCTAGGAGGCTAACAAGATCCTTTCTAAACGCTAATGTGTAAAAAGATCATGTTTATAAGATTTAGGGCCTCTTACTAGGTTGTAGGCTAGCTAGCTTTTAAAGGATAAAAGGTTAGCTAAGGAGGAGGGACGTAACAAAGGTACTAGGGAGGGGTCTTTAAAGTAGTAGTAATACACTACTACATAGGCTTATAGGATCTGCTATAAGCTTAGGCACTATGTAAAAACGTGCTTAGAGGCTATAGACATATCTAGTTTATTAGATATAGACTTAGATTAATTAATTTAAACTTTTTTCTATAGAGTTGTAAGGGTTAATAGTTAGAGGGGCTAGAAAAGTAACCTAGTTAATGATGTAGCCTAGTTAATAATAAAACATGTTAGTAGTGTTAAAATTAAGTAAAGAGGTAACTCTTATGTCTATTAAGAATAAGAAGGTAATAGGTTCCTATTATATAAGCATTTATATGCTAATTAAAGTGTTAAATCCACTTATACCTAATTGAAATTTAAAGTCTACCTATTCTTACTTAGTGTAATCACTTAATTATATAGTAATCCTAAGTCCTTATACTAAGTAAAGAGGTAATTCTACACCTTAAAAATAATAAATAACAAGAGTGTCTATCTATATAAATTAATACCTTAGATAATTAATAACTTACTCCTTATTTCTAAGCTATATAGTCTTTAGATAACTCTTTACTTCTAAGCTTAACTACCTTTATAGTAGTAATAACTCTTATTATAAAACTTACTTTATTAAAGTTATAGATATCCTACTCTAAGATTTTATATTTTATAACTATGTTTTATATAAATGAGAACTACCCTTTAATTATCTTTAGATCTTTACATTTTACTTGTTTATAATTATACTTTTAACTAAACTTTACTTTAATTTCTATATAATGCTTTATAAAGTTTATAGTCTAGTTAATCTTAATAAGGCTCTTGCCTTATTTAGAGAGTAGTAAGTCTACCATTTCTTGTATAGCTTATAGCTAGGGTAGAAATCCACATGAATCTAGGTTAAGGATATACTAAACGAGAGCTAACTCTTTATATAAAGTTAACTTATATAAGTTAAGAGTAAAGTCACATTAGGAAGTAACACTATTAAGTTACATTTATAGTAACTTAAATAGGATATTATATGACATTATAGTAGCTTAAATACTTTTAATATAGCCTTATTTAATTAATTAAATAGCTAGAAGTATCCTACCCTCTTAATTAAAGGGTTTAGCTTAAGTTAGTGTTATAACTAGCTTACTTATATAACTAACTTATATATAAAATACATTATATAATTATATTATAACTTATCTAACTTATACTCTTATATAGTATTACTTATAAAGTAATACCCTATGTCCTTATACCTTAAAGATCTCTCTTATAACTTACTTATAAGGATATAAAGCATTATATTATAAGAAGTAACATATAAGAGTATAAGTTAGATAAGAGTTAGTATAATCCTATAGGTCTACTATAAAGGATATAAAAAAGATAAAGGGGGAGCTTAAGGCTTCCTACCCCTTTAATGTCTATAACAGGTCTAGCTTAGCTAGTCCTTAGCGTTTCCTTAGAGCCACTCCTGTTTAGGCTCTAAATCTATTCTAACACTAGAACTCTTATGCTACTATACTATAGTGTTACTTATCACATGCTACCTTAGGTCTAAATATACCTTATATAAGGAGGCATCCTTACATTACTTACTTAAACCTTAAGCCTTTAAGCTCTTATGTCTTTACTTTATAAGTGTTATAGATGTTTATAGTGTTACTAGTTTATAATAGTACTAACTTTATTTAATGTTATATAGTGTTTATAATAATTCTAAGGAAGAAGGTATCCTTACATATATTATATAATTAAATACTTTAAGAAGGGTTTATAAGTTTATATAAATGTTTCTTAACTTTTAAATTATATATTAAAGTTACTTTAAGCTTATAACTATTAAGTAAATATATTATGATTTAATAGTCTAAACACTACTACTTAGATTAAAGTTATAAATAAATGTTAAGTATAGTAATAAAATATTATTATTTATATTACATCATTCTTAAATATAAAAATCCACTAAATATTCACATTCTTTACCTCTCTCTACTCTATCTTCAAGGCTAGCTATTTGATTATAGATTCTCTAGAACTTCTAAGCTGTAAGGATGCCTCCTTACTTAGGGTTGTTACGGCCGCCACGTAGCACCAACCAGAGGCGGTATCGTTACGGGGTAGCGACACCATGCCCACCACCACGCCTACCACGTAATGGAGGAATAGCAGTACAGGGGCATAGGCCTAAGGCGGGCCTGCCCTGGTCAGGAAGCCAGGGCTAGCGAAGGGTTAACCAAGGCGGACCCGTTTCGGGTATTTAAGGGATCTGAGGAACGGGGTTCCCCCTTCATCTTTTTTGTATCTTTCGTAGTAGACCTATGAGATAGCACCCACAACTACACCGATTCGCACTCCCATATGCTACTACTGTGAGCTGTGCCCTGTGTCCTTACACAAGCCTTATATATGGAAAAAACGATTATCAAGCACCTTAGTCGCAACTTCCCTAGGGGTTTGAAGTTATTCATCTGGAAAGAACGATTACAAAGCAACCGTCAATCGCAGATTCCTTCCTTATAACTTCCAAGTTCTTGATATGGAAAGAATGATTGCTAAGCAAATCCCAGTCGTAGCTTCCCTCGTAGCCTTCAAGTTCTCAACATGGAAAGAACGACTACCAAGCAGCCCCTAATCGCAGATTCCTCATAGCTTCAAAGTTCTTGATATGGATTATGGATCTTAGCTTGATACCTAGGCTCCTATTATCACAGAGCTTCCGTTTTATCTGCTATTGACTAATAATATCTCGCATTGGATTTTTGCCACATGAGCATGAGCGACAGGGAGCTGCAAGTCCTGCAATATTGAAGCTAATATAAGATTGTTGATCAGGGCGATGACAACAGTGGTTGCTCTTCCGCGTTGCGCTTCCACGGGATTCTGGGGACCTTGAAATTCCAGCGTGATCCTGTCTGGCGGCTAAATATGGATGGGGGATTGTAGGCCCAGTGGCATAGCATTCCGGCGAGGAAACCAACGGCATCATTTTTGAATGCCAAAAGCCCACCAATAGTCATCACCATCACAGTCCACCTCTGCATCCTCTCTTCATCAGTTGGTGTTCTCAATGCCCTTGCCACTGGGCCACCCTCTAATATCGACGGTCCCGCTGCCTCTGATTCCTCCCACAGGTCTCTGGCGCCGTTGTTCAAGGTCTCACCAACCTTCGCTAGCTCTATCCCAGCGGCGAGCACCATAACTCCGAGTAGGCTTTTCGGGTACTGATGCAGCAAACCGACCAGCGTTTCACCAAATACAAGTCCCATGACAACCTTGAGTAACCCAAGGACAATAATACTAGCCCCACTCCGAGCACCGAAACGATATTGTGCTGCGAGTCCTCCGGAGCCGTGGCAAACGGGCATCGCGCCAAACCATCCTCCAATTAGATTCATTAGTCCAACGCTGAGACCCAAAGACGTCACTGACGGCGCTGGGAGGTGAGGTAGGAGATCAGCAGATAGAAAAGAAACAGCAATGACTGAGTTCAAAGTGGTAAGAGGCAGCTGCCCAAGTCCAGCGTCAATGGCGCCCGTTTTGAACGATATCCACGATGGGACCAGAATGTGGGGATGCCAAATCGCTAATGATGGCAAGTTTGCAGGGCCCGTGAGAAGAAATGACAAGACAATCCCGATAACAAAAATTACGAGTGCGTAAGGAAACCTTGGAAAATTGTGTGTCCAGAGAAGTGCCAGGAATGCTCCAATGCCCCAAAGCCGGTTGTCTGCCCATGATGGCGAGGTCCAGCCGAGCGGTTGAAGGAGCGATGTTCCAGCTGATAGGATCAACGACATCCCGGCACCAACTTGGATCCCTTTCACGACTGGAGTAGGGATGACGCTGGTGAACCAGTGTAGTAATCCCGTGACGCTAAATATGAGGACAGTGCCTGAGACGAAAAATCCCGCTGATACCGTTTCGGAGATGGTGAAGGATCTCGAGATTGCTACTGCAGCTATGGCCTAATCCTCACTTAGTCTTTCTTCTCTCTGTAATAAAAACAATCAATGGAGGCGGTTCTACCTTCATAGGCTGCACCGGGAGAGGAATTCCGAAAATGGCACCAGTCAGGATGTTCCATAGTCCGGAGAAGACGAGGGTGCTGGAAAGTGATATGGAGTTTTGGACGGCGAGAGCTATCATCAGTGGCAGAAGTGTGCCAAGGTCTCCAAGGGCCCCCGATATCTCAGCCAACGGATATCTTCTGAGAGTTGCCCAATTGTTGGCATTGAAGCGCCGGAAGTCCACGCGGCCCATGGCGTATGGTATCTCTGGTCAATGTGCTTGGTGGTGATTATCGAAAATGGGTATTTTCGTGGGTACAAGTAAATTTTAATTAATACGACGAAATATAATATATCAGCGCCCTAGAAGACAACCTGAACTTCTTCACTTATACCATATATATATTGATGTTGATGTTCATCAACTCTGAGTCTGGTATCTCCCCGGAGATGGTGGGGTAAGGGGACTTGGACCCTTCCAGATTAGCGCCAAGCGCACTTAACGGAACCGGCCGCCGCCGCCCTTCGCGTCACAAAGTCGCGTCGCGTCGCGTTGATGGCCATTAATCGCCTATCGCGACTTGGAAACCAGCCACTGCTCTCTATATCTCTTCCACCCATTCCAAAGTATTGAAATACATACAACACAACATAAACACGAAAATTATTACATACCTTACCGATGAACAAATAGCCGTCAATTAACTATTTGATTTTCCTCACATCCCGGAATCATAGCCTGCAATGGCTGCTCCAGTCGCCATGATGGATGTTGCTCTCGAGGCGTCTTCACCAATCCATTCGAAGGCGACCTTGCCCGTGTCCGACCTGGCGAGTGAAGGACAATCGAACGACGACGACTCCGAAGGGGGTGTGGTGGTTAAGACTCGTGCCCGTGGACGACTTGCAGCAAGAATGCTCGAATCAATGGACGCCGACGAACAAGAAGCCACGTCAATGAGCGACACTGACGTCGAGCAGGAGAAAGATATGGAAGAAGCGAAGGCACAAAGGAGGAGGAGATTTCTGGGAATAACATCATCGGGCGAAGATGATGCAGCAGCTGAGTCGGAGGAAGAGAACGACGATAATTCAAGTGATGCTGGCGATCAGGGCATGACGGCAAGGGAGAGGATGCTCAAGTCTCTGATGACCGAGAAAAAGCCAGCACAGGAGGAGAAACAAACAACCACAAACCAGGAAGATGCAAGCGACGACGAGGATATTGTCGTTCCATCCCGCTCGAATCATAGGATATGGCAGAAAAGCTCGCCCAGGCCGAGCCCTGCCAGGTCGCTTCATTCTAGTCGCGGCGGCCTCTTCGTATCGCCATCGCCAAGTCCCAATAAGTCTCGAAGCCCACCGCCAGCGGATTCCGACTCCGAGGACTTGCCTGAGACTGAGAACCTTACTTCGACCGCACGCTTCAAGGCGCTTGTTGAGAGGAAACGACAGGAACGTATCGAAAAAGACGCAGCCGATTTAGCACGGAGGAAGGCCGCTGCTGAAGAGCAGGCACTACTCGAGGACGACGATTTAGTGGTTAGCGACGACGACGGAGGACGGCGATTGACACAACAAGTTCGGCCAACGAGGAAAGCCAGCAAGAAAGCCGTGGAAGATATCCACCGAGAATCACAACGGATGGCCCGGAATATGCAGTTGGCCCACCAAGCAAAGACAAAGAAGAAGATTACCAAGTCAAGTCTCTTTGCGAGGTTTAATTACAGGCCAGAAGGGTTTGTGGAAGAACCGGCAACTTCTAGCTCGCCACGGCAATCCGATGCTGAGATACATGAAACCCCACCTAGTTCCCCGCCGACACCAAGCCCCTCGGCCCAGAAGTCTGTACCACAAGCCGATGTATCAGCGGCATCATTGCCTCAAGATGCGCTGTCTGAGGACGAGGTCGCACTTCCTTCAATGGAAGATTTAATCTCCTCTCATGTCGCATCTTCACCTTCAATCCGCAGACCCAACAAGGGGAAGGGCAAGGCTATTCAACGATCCCCTAGTCCAACGATGGCGCCCTCCGATATTCAACAGACTACCACCGAACCGAAGGCGCCAAAGTTCTCGGTCGACGTAACCTTTGGCGGCGATTCTGGTTCCGACGACGATTTAGAAATCATTCCGTCGAAACCCCAGCTCGAATGGAAATATAGGTCCAAGAAAGACCTGGATTCCATCTTTGATCGAGCTCCAACTCATAAGGCCCGGGAGTCCAATGGTCTCCATGCGCTTCGAATGCTAGCACATATATCTTCGCCACCGAAGAATTTGAACAAGAAGAATGCGAAGCCATCCATCAGCAATTCTGAGCTACAATCATCTTTGCAGCTGCGTGCCCGACAGCAAGCAACTCGCGAAAGGGAGGAGCGCCTGCAGGGCCTCCGTGATAGGGGCATCATTGTTCAAACGGCGGAGGAGAGAGCGCAGGAGCTTGAGGACGTGGAGGACATGATTACAAAAGCTCGGAGAGAAGGAGAAGAAATCGCAAAGGGGGAAAAGGCTGCCGCAAAGAAGAGCAGGAAAGACAACGGCGAAGTTGACCCACTCGATATGGATGATAGTGATGACGAGGAGTGGCAAGAAGAGGCGGAGACATTCTCTCAACAGATATCTCCGTCTGGCTCAGAGGACGAGGCCGATGATGAGGAAGAGGTTAGTGGCGATGAGGATGAGGAGATGGAGGATGCTGCACCAGCGAATATGGACGAAGCTACTAAGTCTAATGCCCTGGTTGATGATGAGGCATCCGAAAGCGAGGACCAGGAAGATGAGGTGGAAAGCGATGGTGAAGCGAGCGGTCTCGTTAATGACGAGGATGAAGAAGATGCACCAAATGCAGTTGCTCGGAGGAGAACTAAGAACACAAACATTATTTCGGACGACGAAGACGATGTATCAGTCCCACAGTCGCCTGCACTGGCACCAGTCAACACACCTGGGCCGAAAGCAACAGCTACAACATCTCCTGCAGCGCCTATGTCTGTTCTCCGCTCAGCAACAAAGACATTCATTCCGGGTATCACTGTGGCAGGCCCAGCTGGCCTTGGTTTGACACAAATTTTCGCTGGCACAATGGACACCCAACCAGATTTTGATGCTACGCCCATGGAATCGCCATCTCAACGCTTGGATAGCCAGCAGGACTCACTCGCATTTCTACGCAACCTACCTCCCCCAGAATTCCCCGGATTTACTCCTACCATGAATGATGATTCTCGAGGCATTGTCAAGAGCAGCCAAGTGCAAATTGACCAAGTCGCAGCGACACAGCCAACTCAAGCTGAGACCCAAGGAATCCAACTCAACTTCTCTCAGTCGCAAGTTCACGGTTTTGATAGCTTCGTTGAGCAAACCCCAAGCAAGCATTCCGAATTTCCAGAGCCAACTCAAGACGAAGGCTTCAAGTTCATGTCGCCAATCATGGGCCGTTATACGGAGCCTCCCCAATCCACCGTCGACACGATTGTGATTGGAGGTACACCGGCACCTGACCAAACTCAAGATATTGTCATGGAGTCACCAATCATGAAGAGAAAGGGCAAGCTTCAGCGCAGAGTCCAAGCACCAGTCCTTTCAGATGACGAAGAAGTGGAACCAGTTGAAGACTTCGAGATCACCGACGTCTTCGATGCCATGCGCGGAGCCTCGAAGAAACCAAAGGCGGCTGTCATTGATTTCGACAAGAAGAAGTCTGCTGCTAAGGAAATGGTTGAGGACCAAGCTTCGGAATCTGAGGACGAATATGCTGGGCTCGGTGGCGCATCTGACGAGGATTCAGAGGGAGAGGATGAGGCTGTACAGGCCATGATCGACGACGAGCAGCGCGAGAACTTCGATGAATCGAAGCTGGCTGCCTTCTACGCAGACCGCGAGCGTGTTGCAGATGAGCAACAAGTCAACAAGCTGTTCAAAGACATCACATCTGGTATGCTAAGGAAGAAGCGAGGCGCAGACTACGATCTCAGCGACTCTGATGATGACGGAGAGGCGAGACGTCGCATGAAGCGCCGCGAGTTCGCCAAGATGCGAAAGGCTCTGCTCGAAGACGAGCAAATCGGCAAGATCGCCGAGAATCCTAAGCGCGCCGCATTCCTCCGAGCGATAGAGGATCGTGGCGAAGATCAGGACATGATTTTCCTCGACGACGAGATTGTCGATGCCGAGAATGCTGCTTCTTCCCAGCCCATCGTCAACGACGAGGACAGCCAGGATGCAACAGTCGTGCCCAACAGCCAACCTGAAGCCGCCGCCGGTGCACTCAAGCGCAAAGCCACCGCGGAGCCCCAAGCCCGTCTACCACCCAATCTTCGCCGCACCACGGCCCTCGCCTCTAAACGCCCAACCAGCCTCTCGGAGATCCGCGCCTCAGTCTCAAGCCTCATCGACGATCCGAACGCGATGCACGCTCCTGCTGAAGACAGCGACTCGGACATTGAGATCGAAGGCACGCCATCCACCAATAGCGACAAGGGCAAGGAGAACCACGACCCGTATGCGCGGCGCCACGCTGGGTCTGCAGTCGTGGACCGCATGTCACTGAAGCGACAGTCGAGCACGGAGATGTCATCTGCAACGCGATTGGCATTTGCGGCGTCTTCTGCTACAGCGGGGTTCAAGGTGCCGCCGCTACTGAGGCGCGCGACGACGAATAGTTCGGCTGCGTCGTCGACGGGGAGTCTTGCAGGGGGTGCTACGCGCGATAGTAAGGCGGCGCCGAAGAAGGGGAAGGGAGTGGCGTTTTTTACGCGGGAGGAGGAGAGGACGAAGGATATTAGGGAGGGGGAGAGGAAGAGGCAAGAGAGGTTGTTGAAGGGGGTTGAGGGGAGGAGGAAGGCTATTGGGGGTTTGTTTGGACGGGGGAAATTTGCTTGATCAGGGGTTACGATGTTAATATATAAGGGGGTTGGAGTAAGGATGGTTATAATGTTGGATGGGCGGCGCATGGGTACTGGGCTCAGTATTGGTGTTGAACTTGGTGTTGGACTTAGTGTTTAGAGAATATCGAGGATTCATAAATCGAAGCTTTTTGGCAAGAAATTTCTGAGTGCATTGTGACCAGCCCGCTGCCCCATACTATCTAACCAAATATCGGTGGTACTTGTGTCCCTATTATAGTGTATCTATATGCCACCCATGCCGCCCAAGCCCCTATCTTGACTCTGCACGCCCGACAAATGCGCCTGACTCCCCTTGAACAGACTCTGCCAGATGAAAGCTTCGCTTAATAATAACTCGATATCCTTCTCCGTCCACTCCTTCGTGGGGAGACTTTGCAAAAACATCATGATCTCCTGGAAATCCATGTGTAGGAGACGATCTGACCACTTCACGAGGAAAGCGGCGCAGACGTAAAGGTGGAATGAGGAGAAGCCCTGATCCTCCGCCTGTATGGGGTGTTAGCATGGGTGAAAGCAGTGAACGAGTGCGACTTACCATATATGTATCCCACATTCTAATCGTATTCTGCACGCTTATCTCTCTCATTAATAGACAATTCATCCATCTGAAGCTGAACTGTATAAACTCTACACCCTCGTTCTCAAGGTGTTTCGCCAGATTACTGTCTATCCTCGCAGTTAGATCACGTAGCCCTGCTACTTGCCGCTGGATGCCCGGTTGGGCAAAGATATAGTTGTCCTGTATCCCATCCAGGAGTTTCGTTAGACACCAAAATGAGTCCGCCTCCACCGCGTCCAGAACGGCTTTGGGTAGCTGCCCGGGGTCCATGCCGCTATCGATATTCCAGTCCATCACGTAACTCCCCAGAAAGACCTGCCAAAATGGTGTTACGAGGTCATTAATCCCCTGCACGTAGCCACTCGCGGGATGCCGCACTGCCCACAGATACAATATCCGTTCTAATGACCGCTGCGTGGCTTCATAGCCGTATAGCTCCAAATGCGGGTTTGTGCGTGGCACATCGATGCTAATTTGATGCCATACCGCCTCGTCTAAGCCACGAGCCTTTCCAGGGGCCGCTGGTGTACCCCCGCCCCTTTCGAATGCCTGCCTCACGCCATCCAGGTACTCCTTGCGTTTCCGTTCTAACGTGCTCACTCGCCGTTCGCTACTCGTAGGGAGGTACCCTAGCAGTAATTGCCAGGTCATCGCGCGGACTTCTTGGGGTATCCCGTTCCATGACGCCGAGCGAAGTTCCTGGAGGGGTATTGAGGTGGCCTGTAATATCTTCTTGAACTTGTTTATCCTATTTATGCGGTGACTATGAACGTCAACTTCTTTCTGTGTGGCGCCGTCTGGCACGGGTGGGTGGTGAATGAGATGTAAGGAGTTCGCTGGGTCCCTTAAGATCTCTTTGTATTGTGGTCTAAGGATTTTGCCCTCGCTCTTTTTCGTAGTTGGATATGACGGTGCTGGGCGCTCGATAGCTATGTCTGCGCTGTTCGAGTATCGCCGTGCACCCAAAGACTGCCCCATGTCTGTCCTCCACGGACTTAGCGCAGCAGGTTCGGCAGCTTCACCGGGTGGTTTCTTCGGCTTCCGCCTCGTACTTGACACGCTTGGAAGTCCAAAGTCGTCATCCCCATCATTATTGTCATATCCATATTCATCCTCGTCACCCTCTTCCTCATTTGTACCCCAGTCATTATTGGTGTTGGACATAAAGCCCGAGTAATTTCGACGTGGCGGAGAGGTGATCCCAAGGGCTGATTTCGATAATTGAGACGCGTGTCTGCCGTCTGCTTTGTTCGAAGAATGGGGTGGTGTCCTTGGACGGGAGGAGCTTGAACCTAACGACCTTGTAGAGTATCAGCGCAGCACGCTGGAATTATGGTGGTGCACATACATAGAGTCGACTTTGCTGAGCATATCGGCATGAGAATAAGAGGCTCCTACAACCATATTCGGGTCTCGTTCCCCCTTTTTCTCCGACGACGGGCGCTTTTTCTCATTGCTTCGAGTCCTCCAAAAAGGTGACGTTGAGCTGGTACCTGTTAGCTGGCTGGAATTGTATTATACTTGGCGTTTGAAAGGGCCCTGAAAGGCAAATGGAATAACATACTCAGATCTCTCTATAGAACCAAAAATATATTAGCAATATCCTTGGAGCTTTGTATCTCGCGCGGAAGCTCTCTGAGCCATGGAGGGGCGGGGGAAGCACATACCAACTTGGACCATTTCCTGAGGAACATGAATTAGCACTTCTGGAGAATTACAAGGGTTATAAATGTACTAACCTGCTGTGGAGGCTTCTTGCCGCTGCCCAAATTCGAAAACATATTCTTTAGAGCCTCTAGATAGGCTCTTTATTCCTCAGCCTCTTTGAGCGTCTTCGGTATCCATCAATCCCCAAGGCTGGCTGTCTATCGGAGCTTCACAAGGGGACATGGGGCGCTAAGGCTGGTTTGGGACTAGTGCTGCCACGAGAAAAGCAGCCTTGGCCTCTCTCGACTTCACTTTGAGTTGTTGTCAAGCTGAAAAGTCTGGACAACAGACCATCATTTCTCTTCGCCTTTGTACAATTCTATACTATTCACGCATCTAAGCTCCTTCAATTTCAGCAGTGATTGCCTTGGACAAGATCATACCCACAAAACAAGGGACAGATCACAAAACACCCTACACTAACCTCGGTCGCGCAGTACCTTACCAAAGCAAATATGGCCGACCAAGACGACTTTGAAGATGATCTCTTCGCTGATCTGTGAGTAACTATTCCCATGATACACCTGGGTCTGATTTTGTCTTCCTTTATTTGCGCTTTGGTGCCCATAACCGATGTAGCTGACAAAACCCTCCTAGGTACGAGGACGACACAACGAAACCAGCACCAGCTGCCCCGGAAGTTAGACCAGCACCGGCCGTGGTTAACGGATCCAGCGCGGTGAAGAGCGAGGAACCTGCAGCAGTGCCAGAGCTGGACGTCACGGAAGGCCAGGAGTTCACTGAACAGCCTGAGCAAGATGACGATGAGATAGACTTCAATTTGGGGAATGGGAATGAATATAGCGCACCAGCTCATCAAGAGCGCGATTCTCATGGGCCAGGGATAAAAGAGGACGGGTAAGATATAGTTATTTCCTTTTACACGTTATGACCTAGCCATTGCGACGAAGTATGAGAGTTCTAGCATGGCCGAGAATCCGGCCATGTTTCCATGGTAGACTTCTTTTATCATGAGGCAATGATTTGAGGCGCGTTTGGGAGATACAGGAGGCGAAGCATGAGATACCAAGCAGAGCATGGAGAGCAAGATTTCGCTGTCATGGCTGGAAATGAAGCAATTCCTGGAGGGGATCGATGGCTCGGATTTTGGAACTTCAGAAGCGTATCTCAAATCTCCCGGTGTGCCTGGGATGACATTACCACCAACTTGCTGTTGAGAAGTCTACATGGGATGGCAAATGATGGTATCACCATGGAGTCGACATCCGAGCGTCATAGTCTGGCATACTACTATTCCATAGCCTATTGTCGAGATAATCTCCATAGAGCATCAGACAGAAGCTAGATTTGCCCATAGGCTTAGCAAAAACGAAAGCGTATAGCGCTCTACGCCAGTACCTAGCATCACGATAGCAAAAAACAAGATACGATATTATCTCACGGATCTGTCACACTGTCATACTCTTGCATGACTGAGGAGTCCGTGTATGAGAGATCTGATATTCCTTGCTTTGGGCATCTCCAATGCAGACATTTGAGCCCGCTCTACGCTACATTTTGAGAAGACTACAATCTATTCCTCGGTCAAAAGCCATGCCATGAAAGACGGGAATTTTTGCTGTATTTGGGAAGGAACGACACACCATTCGCTTATGAGGTGCCAACTCTCCAAAATATTGTAGCCAGGCAAAGAACAGCTCTGGTACGAGCGAGAACGCACCAAAGATCTAAACTCTGATATCGCTATGGCCTGTTATATACTGATGGAATGTGTTTGCTGCTGTGGCCATTGTGCTGACTTGTATTCTTTTTACAGGAAAATGTTCATTGGTGGATTGAACTGGGAAACAACAGACCGTGAGTGCAACTGCCCAAGTCGACGCCAATACAGTGCTGATTATTATGTAGAATCTCTGAAGGACTACTTTTCACAGTTTGGAGAGGTTATGGAATGCACAGTTATGCGAGATGGCGCATCTGGCCGCTCCAGGGGATTCGGATTTCTCACATTCAAAGACGCTCGAACTGTCAATGTTGTGATGGTCAAGGAACACTACCTGGATGGAAAGATTGTAAGAGCATTCACTTCGGAAACACCGCGTTTTCACCAAATCCTCAGGAACCTCACCTAATATGCCAATAGATTGACCCAAAACGCGCCATTCCACGCGACGAACAAGAGCGTACCTCCAAGATCTTCGTTGGTGGGGTTTCACAAGAAGCCAGCGAGCAAGACTTCAAGGAGTACTTCATGCAGTTTGGCCGTGTTGTTGACGCCACACTCATGATGGATAAAGACACCGGTCGACCCCGCGGGTTCGGCTTTGTGACCTTTGACTCCGAAGCTGCAGTTGATGCTTGCATCAATATTCCCCTTGAGATCTTGGGCAAGCCGATTGAAGTCAAGAAAGCGCAGCCACGCGGAAATGTGCGAGAGGAGGAAGACAATCGTGGTGGTGGAGGTCGCAACCGATTCCGAAAGCCAGAAGAGCAGCAGGACAACTACGGCAACCAGCCCCAAGCCCAGAGCAACCAGATGGCGCCAGGTGGCATGACGCCGCAAGTCATGGCCCAATACTGGCAGCGCATGCAGCAATACATGGCGATGATGCAGCAGCAAATGGCCATGGGCGCAGGGCGTGGTGCCGCCATGAACCCGGCTATGATGAATCCGATGATGATGCAACAGATGCAAGCTGCGGCTCAACAACAGAACGCCGGCGGTCGCAGCCAAAGCCCTCAGGCTGCACAAAACGCGGCTATGGGAGGAATGAACCCTGCGATGATGAATCCGATGATGATGCAGCAGATGCAGCAAGCTATGCAAGCCCAACAAATGCAAGGGATAGGTGGCGGCATGGGTGGCGGGAATGCTGGCGCTGCCGGTGCAGGAAACAACGCTGGCTACAACGCCTACGAGCAACAAGCCCTCGAGCAGCAGAAATATGAGCAACAAGGTCACCGCGGGAGACAAACTTCGCAAACACCGGCTGGCCAACACTACAATGCTGGCAATAACTATGGTGGACAGAACCAGCCTACCAGTTGGGAGGGCATGTACGATGATGTCCCTCAGCCGATTCCTGCTGGCGGTGCCGGTGGGTACAATAAGGTCCAAGGGAGGGGCGGTAGTGGCACGCCGAGTGGACCACAACCTGCTCCTCCAGCAGGTGCGCCTACGGGCCCAAAGAACGCCGGAAAGCCAGGAGCAAACTATCGTGGTGGCGGACGTGGTGGCGGCAGAGGCGGCTACCATCCATACTCGAGATGAGTTGGCTGATGCCATCCCATCTGCCAGGCATTATACGGTCTGGGATCTATCATTTCGATTGGACATTTCCAGCCTTTCACCACCAAAGTTGTGCCTTGTTCTATACTCTATGGCTTTATATTTTGCTTTGGGTTATTCACTTTAAGGGGTTTCCTTCTCATGGGAATCAAAGGAAGTTAGGATTATCCCGGTGGCGTCAATAGGCTGGTTTCTGCAGGACGTAGACTGTGTAATATAATCAACGCAAATGAATCACATCTTTTAAATCACTCTTAAATATATTACCTGAGCATTTAAATGACACAAATGTAAACGATCTTATATTTCAATCTGTCACGGATGTTCCTTTTTGAGAACAGAAGTGAACAACCACGTGACACAAAATATATCAAAATATGCGCTAACCGTATTAAGACTAGACCCGTACCCGCAGAAAATGGGGAACTGATAATCCAAATATTTTTTGTTAAGATGCTTGCTTGATGTCCGTACCTTTGCGCCGACTACATATTCAAGCTGGGGCGACTCTCATCCAACTTGCAAAATGGCAGCCCCGATAACGAAGCTCCAGCAGGTGAAACTGCCCAGCGGTCCTTCACCAATTACGCCAGAACAACAATATTGGAAGTCGTTCAGGTCGCAGCAAATCATCCCCTCGCCGACTTCATATCCTGTCACTCACATTTCTTTCCCTCCTCTTTCCAACAATCGGCTGCTCCCTTCTAACAATGACTACTTCTCCGTCACGACCGGCACGCGCGTCCAGATTTACTCGATACGAACCCGCAAACTCATCAAGACCATAACTCGCTTTTCGGATATCGCCCACAGCGGAGAGATTCGCCGTGATGGCCGCGTTATGGTTGCTGGTGACGACAGCGGCAAGATCCAAGTCTTTGATGTCAACTCGCGCGCCATTCTCAAGACCTGGGAGGAGCACAAACAGCCCGTATGGACGACGAGGTTCTCGCCGACACAGCTTACCACCCTCATGTCTGCGTCCGATGACCGGACAGTTCGACTTTGGGATCTGCCCACCGGACAGAGCACGACGAAGTTTATAGGCCATGGCGATTATGTCAGGTCGGCAGCGTTCATGCCGGGCATGCTGAGCAATATGATTGCCTCTGGTTCCTACGATTCTACCGTCCGTATTTGGGATCCGCGCAGTCCCAACCGCGCAGCAATGACGTTCAAACACGCTGCGCCCGTGGAAGCCGTCCTTCCAATGCCCTCTGGAACAACACTCATCGCCTCATCTGAAGCACAAATATCAGTCCTCGACCTGGTGGCCGGGAAACCGCTGCACATCATCAAGAACCACCAAAAGACTGTTACAGCGCTATGCTTGGCATCAAATGGCACACGCCTTGTTTCCGGTGCTCTCGATGGACATCTCAAGGTCTTCGAGACAACATCCTGGAACTCAGTTGCGGGGTCGAAATACAGCTCCCCCATTTTGTCCGTGGCTGTCGTCCCATCTCCAGACCACCAAGACAAGCATCTCGCGGTTGGTCTCCAATCCGGCGTCCTCTCCATCCGCACTCGCCTCTCTGGGGCCCAAAAGGTCAAAGAGCGCGAGCGCGAGAAGGAGATGGCTGCACTCATCGCGGGTAACGTGGAGGAATACGACAAGAAGAACAAGAAGCGGACCAGGGGCGTGGAGAACAAACTGCGTGGAATGAAGTTTCTAGGCGAGGGCGCAGACGTCGTTATCGAGGGGAACGAGAAGAGGAAGCGCGGCGAAAGCCAGTGGGAGAAGAGCCTCCGCAATGGCCGCTATGGCGCCGCGCTGGATACTGTGCTGGAGAGCAATTTGCCGCCCGTGGTTGTGCTATCTGTGCTCACGGCGCTGAAGCACCGGTCAGCGATGCGCGAAGCGTTCAGTGGCCGTGATGAGACGACCGTGATGCCGATTCTGCGGTGGGTCGCGAAGTACATTATCGACCCCCGCTACGTGAACACGTGTGTGGATGCCGCACTCCTGCTTCTGGACCTGTACAGCGAGCATGTGGGCGCGAGCGAGGAGCTGGAGAAGGCGGTTAAGTGGCTGCACCGCCGGGTTAGGGCGGAGGTGGAGAGAGCACAGCAGGCTTGCCAGACTGAGGGTATGTTGGGGATGCTGATGGCTGGACGAGCTGTGGCGGCTTGAGGCAGCGGGCCGGGTGATGATATTGCATGGAAGGTTTGATAGCGTGGAGTTCGGTCTTTGCATATAAGGGTTGGGTAAAAAATGTATATCGTGGTCTGGCGTTGGCGATGCGGATGGTGTGGATCTGTAGTCTAGATACTGGAGGGTGATGTGGATACTTCATACCATACAATATATATATGCCTTCGTCCAATATTCATCTAATCATTTGGGTCAATGGAGAAAATGGATCAAGTCAGACAAACTACAATTCTAAACTAGGCATCCTCAGTCTAAAATATTAGGCTAAAAGCCATAGTCTATATCAAGAACTTGGGATCTACGAGGAAGCTACGACTGAGGTCTGCTTGGTAATCGTTCTTTCCATGTTGAGAACTTGAAAGTTATGAGGAAAGGAAGCTGCGATTGACACTTGCTTGGTAATCGTTCTTTCCATATGAATAACTTCAAAGCCCTGAGGAAGCTGCGACTGAAGCTTTGCTTGGTAATCGTTCCTTCCATATGAATAACCTCAAAGCCCTGGGGAAGCTACGACTGATATACTTGATAATCGTTCTTTCTATATGAAGAACTTAGAATCTCAAGAGGAAGCTGCGACGGAGGCTTGCTTGGTAATCGTTCCTTCTACATATAGGGTTGAATGCTCCGGACAACCTTAATTTTAATGCTCCCCAAAAGAAGTGGGAGGCCGTCCAGGAAAACCAACTACGCAAAGAAGGGGCCAGGGCGAACGACACTACTGCTGCGGTACTAACTATAGATCCACATCCACAGTATCAGGATCCATGACAACAGAGAGCGGCAGTGGCGGGTTTCTGCCGATAACGAGAATATACCCATAACGGGAGAACAGTGACAGCATTGCTAATACTGACGGAGTGGGATCGGCGACAAGAATCATAGGGAAATTCAGCTTGGACGTGGCAGCCACTTTCGAGCTTCGCCGTACGGAAGTAAGTTAGCCTCAAGACAGAATTGGAACAAACCATGTATGATTTCCGGTTCTGTCTCGATGGTTTGCTGTGAAAAAAAAAGACCTGCCCGCAAGAGAATACGTGTCACATATAGCCCCAGATCCAAGTCGACAATATGTTTAGTTATTCCATTTTATGTACCTACTTAGATATGTGCATACAGATACCACGCCCAGTCTCTCGCCTACCCTACCGTCCCTTTGGCATCTTCTTTTCCTCCAACTCTTCAATATCCTTCTTCTTGTGAAAGTGCGGAGCTACCTCTGTAAGCCACTCCGCCTTAATAGGCAGACAACTCCTCATATACTCCTTCGTCGTCTGGACCAGCTCATAATATACCACCATCTTAATCGGCGGATTCGCATCCATCAGCACGCTGCTCGGATGGACATACACCGTATTATTGTTCTTCACCGTCCTGTAGCTATCGCCTCCACGCTGGAGTCTCGCCGCATTAGGGAAGAATCCCGCCGTGATAGCCTTGGAAATCGGCACCAAGTCTGCCGCGCCCACACTGCTAATGGTGACCTCGACGCGCTCACACAGCTTAGCAAGCTGATCGCGGACATCGCGAGCACGCGTGAGCGAGCGCTGCTGCAGGAAGTTCTCTTTGCTCCAGATAGGGCTAAAGTCGCTGTCGACCCACTGGTTCCAGATATTCAGGAGCGTGAGGTGGTCACCGCCTTCCTTGATGGTGAAACGTGCGCGTGCGCTGTCGGCGTGGATTTTCTTGTCCTTGGGGCGGAAGAAGAGGGCAGAGGCTTCGGAAAGCATGGCTACGATACTAAGGATCTCTTCGACGCAGCCGAGTTTGTCGGCGGCGAGGATGGACTTTGCGAGCATGGGGTCGGTGGGGAACTCGGCCATCTGGCGTCCAATCTTGGTGAGTTCGCCCTTGTGGTTGAGGGCCTGTAAGGCAAAGAGCTGGTTCAACGCGCCGATTAGAGTTTCGGTGGGAGGCGGATCCATAAACTCGAAGTCGAGCAGTGCGTGGATGCCTAGAGACTTCAGGAGTAGGACGATGTCGTTGAGGTTTGTGCGCTGGATTTCGGGAGTGGTGGATTCATCCATCTCGTTCATAAACGCCCACTTCGTATAGAGTCTGAAGCACTTTCCCGGGCCGACACGACCAGCTCTTCCGCTTCGCTGGTTGGCAGAGGCGCGAGAACAGGGCACTGCTACGAGTTTCGACATGCCCGTGACAGGATTGTAAATATTCTCCTTCACGAAACCAGGGTCGATGACGTAGACAATACCGTCGATGGTCAAACTCGTCTCAGCAATATTGGTGGCCAGCACCACTTTTCGAGCACCGTCAGGAGTTGGCTCGAAAATCTTGCTCTGTAACTCGGAGGGTAAATTGGCGTAAATGGGACATATAACAAGCTCTGGCACTCTACTGCCGAGTTTCCGAGAGATCTCGGTGATATTTAGTTCCGCGGCTTCAATTTCATCCTGACCAGTTAAGAAGACCAGAATATCCCCCTTTCCTTGAGTGGTGTGTATCTGAAAGACTGTGGTAATTGCTGCTGCCAAATAATTTGCTTCTGGCTGAGGCGTGTAATGGATATCGACAGGGTATCGCCGACCAGGAATGTTGAAAATGGGTGCGTCGTCAAAGTAGTCGGCAAATTTCTTTGCGTTCATAGTTGCGGAAGAAATGAGGAGCTTCAAGTCCGGTCTCTCTCGAGCCAAATCTTTAACCAGCGCCAACAAGATGTCCGTGTGAACAGTCCTCTCGTGGGCCTCGTCGATCATGATGGCTGCGTAGCCACCAAGATCTGGCTCAGTCATGAACTCTCGCAGCAACATACCATCGGTCATGTACTTCAAAACAGTCTTGTCGCTCGTCGAGTCCTCGAATCTGATCGAATAACCAACTTCATTGCCCACCTTGACGCCCATCTCATCAGCTACACGGGCTGCAACACTCATCGCTGCAACACGACGAGGCTGCGTGCATCCGACCTTCAGACCATCTTTCGTATATCCTGCTTCGTGCAAGTACTGGGGCAACTGCGTAGTTTTTCCACTACCAGTTTCACCAACGATGACAAGGATCTGATGCTCCTCCAAGGCTGCGAGGAACTCGTCCCTGTATACATAGATGGGAAGACTTTTTCGAGTCTCTTCCATGCTGAGGGCTCTCTTCTCTGCAGCCTTGATCTGCTCGGCCATGAACCTCTCTTCCTTCGACATACCTTTGCCTTCCCCTGGCATTCTTTGGTCCATGACCCATTTAATGCCTTGCTCCTCATCCAGGACGTAGTCATATTCGCCTTGATCTGTCCACTCCCTGCTTTGAACCTGAGCTTTGGCTTTGGTCGCTTGTTCTCTTTCCCACTCCTCGTGCTCTGTGACGAACTTCTCCTGGCCGTACTCGTCACGATCAACGTAACGCTTGTACATAGCCTCCTCCTTCTTCTTCCTGTCAATTTTTCCCTTCTCAGTGATATAGTCTTCTGGCATGGCGTAGCCATCCAAATGGTCGTCGATACGTAACCGCTCCTCCGCAATCCGTAACACTTCCCTATTCTTCGCAAATTCTGCCTTTTCCTTCTCGGACAACCTGACGCCGCTTCTCAGCTCCTCCGTTTCCTCCGAAACTTGTTTCCGCAATAATGCCAATCGTTCGGCCTCCCTCTTCTTCAAATATTCCTGTCGTGACCTCTCTCTCAGGTCTGGCAAGGCCGCACTTCTTGCCGCTGCATCCTCCGCCAACAAGCGCCGTTGCGCCAATATCTTCCCGTCCTTCGTAGAAGACCTGTCCTCAACAAGTTTCTTAGTTTTATCGTCATCCTTCTCCCTCAAGCGCTTCGCAAACGCCTCCCTCTCCTCGATATCCTTTTGTCTCTCGCGCTCTTCCTTGGCACCCTCAGATAGATCCGCCTCATCAACGTGGTCCGTCTTCAACCGTTTCGGCGCCGACTCCTGGAATTCCTGTTCCTCCCCAGACTCGTATTCCTCGTCACCCCAACGATCCTCATAATTTTCATCGCCGGCAGGTCGTCGGATAGTTCTGGGTTTGTGTTCAGTCGCACGCGGTGACCGCGGCCGGCGGGGCGACTTGTCACGTCGTGGCGAGCGTTCGCGCTCTCGACTCCTGTCGCGGCGGTCCCTATCATGGCGCGAAGAAGAAGATTTTTCACCATCGCGACGTGAGCGCTTCTCCTTCTTCTTCTCGACGACCTTGGCAGGGCCCAAATCTTCCTCCTCCATGGGGAGGAGGGCGTATTTCTTGGTACCCATTGTTCGGGGTCTGCTGCTTTCGTCTCTAAACAACGCTTGGGACACGGCAAAACCAAAAAGATTGCCTGCCCTGAAAGCCTCGGAAGAAGACTATTAGTTGTCGTTGGTAAATGGTAATTTTTGCTGTTGCGACACCTTGGGAGGCTAAGCAGCCTTGCGAGGCGCGACCCTTGCCAAGTTCAAAATTTAAGGTGTGTTTGCTCTGTTTGCACCCATTTCCTTTATCAATTAATGGCGAAATAGCCACGTTGAGCATATCATAATCCCTTTGAGCTTGTAAATATTTAACCCCACCGTCACTCCTTTTGCAACCCATGTCTTCATGATCGCGGGCTCTTTGCTACTTTATATTGTCTCGAGCATTGTACATTGAATTGATTGAGGGCGTCAAGGGAAATCTAGAAATATGTGGCTGCGGGCAGCGTTGCTGTTTGTCTGCCTCTTGCAGCTTGTAGCTTGCGCCGATGACTTTTATAAGGTGAGTTAAGCTCTATAGTCGCTGTTATAAAGACGATATAATTATTTGGAAGGGCCGCCACTAATGTTTATAGCTTTTGGGCATTGACAAGCAAGCATCTACAAGTGACATCAAACGAGCATACCGATCTCTAAGCAAGAAGTTCCACCCCGATAAGAACCCGTAAGTGCCTGTCCCATTATTCATAGTTGCATTCTACATGGTGGAGATCCAGCGCCTAACATATATTAGTGGCGACGAGACTGCGAAGCAAAAGTTCGTCGAAATCGCAGCCGCTTATGAGGCCCTTTCCGACACCGAGACCCGCCAAATTTACGATAAATACGGACACGAAGGCCTGCAACAACACGCACAGGGTGGTGGCCACCAGCAACATCATGATCCTTTCGATTTATTCTCCCGGTTCTTCGGCGGTGGTGGCGGTGGGGGCAGATTCGGAGGCCAAGGCGAGCGCCGAGGGCCAGATATGGAAGTGCGCATCGCCATACCCTTGAGGGACTTCTACAACGGGAAGAAAACAGAGTTTCACCTCGAGAAGCAACAGATCTGCGATGAATGCGATGGAACTGGAGCAAGCGACAAGCAACTGGATGTTTGCGGAGAATGCCACGGCCACGGAGTGGTCATCAGGAAACACATGCTCGCACCAGGGATCTTTCAACAGATGCAGGTCCGCTGCGATCATTGTGGTGGCCAAGGAAAAATCATTAAGCATAAATGCGCGGTATGCGACGGCACGAGGGTTGTGCGCAAGGTTAACGAGTTCACCTTGGATATTGAGAAGGGAGCGCCGGTTGGGCACCGTATACGGTACGAGAATGACGCGGATGAGAGCCCTGACTGGGTTGCCGGCGACCTTATAGTCACATTACACGAAAAGGAACCGGATCTTGATGTTGATAATGAGCTGAAGGTTGATGGAACGTTCTTCCGACGCCGCGGCGATGACCTATTCTGGAAAGAAACCCTCGGTTTAAGGGAAGCGTGGATGGGCGGATGGACTCGAAATGTTACTCATCTTGATGGACATGTTGTCCAACTCTCACGACCACGAGGCAAGGTCGTACAGTCCGGCACAGTGGAGACCGTAAAGGACGAGGGTATGCCGATATGGGACGAGGATGGAGACAGCGTCTACCACAAAACCAAGTTCGGGAAGTTATTCGTAGAGTATACCGTTGTGCTGCCTGATCAGATGGAGAAGGGAATGGAGAAGGACTTCTGGGCGCTCTGGGAGAAGTGGAGGATGAAGAAGGGTGTGGATTTGGGGAAGGATTCGGGACGGCCTGTGAAGCCAGCCGTGAAGGATGAGCTATGAGTGAAGAAAGCCGACCATGGCATGTGTATATTATACCAGTATCACCTACGGGGAAGAATAGATTCCTTGATCATGTTTATATCACGTTTAGCGGCATGAGAGGGATTTGTAGTATTCTGGTGATGAGCAGGGTATATTCCCGTGACCTGAGTTTTCAAGCCTTTTGAGCCTCAATACCGAAATACATTAGGGAAGGTTTAAGTCGCCTTACAGCCATAAATGGATGTACTTCGGTATCAAAGTGGCGAACCAGGAGCGGCAGCTAATCAAGCTGACATGAGCAGAATCCCTGATCGTCAATTCGCCCAACTGCCGCCGCCCATGCTTATGTAAGCTTCTGACGATTCATTGTCCACCAGACGGCGTGTCAGTACCACTTCCTTCCATAGGCCATATTGTTAAGTATTCACTATTCCGCTCGTTCTGTATAGTTCATGCGACTATGCACACGTTCTTAGATTGAGTACGAAGACTGGGTGCATATACGACAAGAATCATCGTTGTTGATCAGCTGCGACTTTCTCCAGACGTCACCCGGCAGGCCCGGATTATAACAAAGGCAAGGGACGTTTCAACACATTCACAACGCGCAGTCGCCATTTTTGCGATCCTCCTCTCGGGATACTGTTTGTATCATAGTCTGTATTATACAGACCTCCTCGGAGTCCCTTGCAACGACTGGAAATACATAAATACGGCTTCTGTAAGATTCTAGGCAACAACGAGTCGGTCTCACTACTTGGGCGATTTTGTACGAAGCAGAAATTTACAATCGAGAAATATCATTTCGCAATTATAGACGTCGGGTCCTATGAGACAATAGCCCGCCTAGATGTTATATCCTACACTGCGCATCCTTGCGCTCTCTGTCGGAGTGATCACTTCTGTTCAAGCGCTAGAGCAGGACCACTTCGACACCCCGGAGTGGCTGAGCAGTCATACACCGACCGGAGCAACTGGCGATGAAAAGATTCAAAAAGAAATCCCGAGTTATGTCTTTGATTATGCACCCCTGGTGCATCTCGCCGAGGACGAAATACACTGGCCCAGTCTGATGGACGAGCATTTGCTCCACACAAAACCATATGTGGATTTCACGCCTGTACCAAAGAATGAACAACATCCCACGTTATTCAATTTAGGAGACCTCAACAGGCACGAGAATGGCCTTCACGTCTATCTCCAGAGCCGGGATGATGTATCGACGAGCCCGGCTTGGATGCTGAGCGCTCATAATATCCCGGTACCGCTGCCGGTTGCCCCAGAAGGCAACGAGACCGATTCAGCTGCGCCAAAGGGCGAGAAGAAGCAGGGTAGAAAGCAAAAGAAGATTAATAAGATAGGCGGGCGGAGTCCTGCGCCAGTCGTTTTGACTGTGGTTGACAAAGGTGACGGCGTCATACTTGCATTCTGGTTTTACTTCTACAGCTACAACCTCGGTAACAGCGTCTTTGGGGTCGGCTTTGGCGACCATGTTGGGGATTGGGAGCATAGTGTAATGAAATTCAGGAACGGAGTTCCGGAGACGATGTTTATCAGCCAGCATACCGGTGGGCGAACGTACACCTTTGGCGCCATGGAGAAGTATGGCAAGCGCGTAAGTTCTCCACCTACTACCCCGAGTCATCGTGATGGATGCTAATATTTTTACAGCCGGTAATCTATTCTGCCAAAGGCAGCCATGCCCTCTACGCCACAACCGGCATCCAGGCATATATCCTCCCGTTCGCCATCCTGCACGACACAACGTCTCACGGCCCGCTCTGGGACCCAGCTCTAAACGTCATGTCCTACCACTACACGTCCCCCGTCGATCAGTCCGACGTTGGCGCCAAATTTGTCCAGGAGCCCTCGGCGTCCGCCTCCGACTTCACGTCTGGCACACTCACGCCTAGCCTCGAGAACCCCACGGCGCCCACAAGCTGGTTCTACTACGCCGGCTGCTGGGGCGACAAGGGCTACCCCTCCAGCGACCCTCGGCAATACCATGCCCCCATCATCGGCGAGCGGAAGTTCGTCGACGGCCCGTTCGGCCCGCGCTTCAAATCCATGGGCCGTCCCGACGTGTGTATCCAAGGCGTATGTGAGGTTAGCACGACGATTGCGCCGCGGCTGTGGCTGCTGGACTGGCTGTACAACTGGGCGTGGGTGTGTGGTGGGTTTCTAGCGCTTGTGGTGGTTGGAATTGCTGGTTATACGATTGGAAGACATGTTAAGTGGGGCCATACAATGTTGATACGGATTCGGAAGGGGAGAAAGGGAGGGAAGGTGCTGGAGGATGTCGAGAGGAGCCCGTTGTTGAGCGAGGCGACGAGTGAGGCGGAGGATGGGGTTGAGCCGAGCGTCGTTGCGTTGGAGGTTGATGCGGGGAGGGCGGTGACGTATGGCACGATTAACGCGACAGTGGTTGAGGGCGCTGATAGAGTTGGATAGAGGGAATTGATGGAGTTGGGCAAGATTTAGGATTTGGGATTTGGGATTTGGACACTTAGATTGAAGGAGTTGGGCAGAATTTATTTGGCCCAGTAACGGCAGACGGGCTGGGATCGGTAGCGTTGGATATAGGCTGGAGTTTTGTCGCTGAAGGGGGTAGTGGAGTTTACAGTTGGGTTTATATAGACGTATACCCTCGAGACGAATTTGACGGCCTTTGCTTCTTCACTCTCCGTTATTACTGTGCTAAATGCCCTCCATTCGATCAAATAGTTGTGACTTCAAGTAAATAAACCTCACCGTTTCTAATCCGACTCGCCAATGGAAGCTAAAGGCGCAGCGAAGAAAACGTAGTATTACGGCATTTTCAAATGTTATGTCATTGTTTGTAGGTGAGCAAGTATCAAATTGAGGTTCATGACTCCATTTTCATTCATTTAGAGTATAATGATATCCCAGTATCCTATATAGTGCCCCAGATAAACATATATCCGATCACGTGTATAGGATATATTTGAAAGAAGGGAGGATAGGGACCATTTAGTCGGGCCTTGACTTGCAATACCAGCACCATATCGGCGTCCTGAGTAGTCAGACCCTGAACCTCGTAACAGGAGCACCCGGACGCCGTTCCCGCTCCAAATTGCGCTGGTCTTGGGGTATTAAATGTAGAAATCCCATCTTCAGTCGCTCTCATCACCATCGCTGTCGCTGCTGCTGCTGCTATCCGAGCCATCTGACTCTGAGGAATCCGCGGAACTGGATCCAGAAGAGCTGCTTGAGCTATCCGAATCCGAATCCGTCTTCGACTTTTTCGCTGGGCCTTCGTCATCACTGTCCTCATCTGAAGTGCCGCTGTCCGAATCCGAGTCCGAGTCCGAGGAGGACGAGCTGTCGCTTTCGTACACCGCTGTCCTCTGCTTCCTCTTTCTCACTGTCTTCTGTGGCTTCTCCGCCTCGAGCTTCACCGGCTGTGCCCTGGCTTCCTCCACTGGTTTGCTGTTGCTCACCACAGGCGCATAGTCGGATGGGTCACCTGGTGTGCTCGCCAGTAAATTCAGAACGTGCTCAGCTCTCATCCGCTTCGTCATCCGCTGCTTCATCGCCGCGTCGGGGTTGAGACCAAGTAGGATGCCTTCTTCCAAACCCGTCCTCGATGAAATGGCTGTAGAGGTCATGGTGGAAACGTACTCCTCTACCGCTGTCTCATACTCCTCCTGCTTTTTCGTCCGCTGATCGTCTGTCATCTTGCCGGTGAAGCCTTTATCGCCCTCTTCCACGTCTTTGTCTCTTATTTCCAGTGCGCGATCTCTCAGGTGAACCCGCGCCACACCCTTCAGACCAGCAATATATTCGTAGAGTGGCTGGTTGTACTCGGTAGGAATGAGGTCGGTGTCAAAAGCGTTCTTGAGAACGGCGATTTGGTTGATCTTGTTGAACTTCCAGTTTGCCTTATCGCTGTGAAACTGGGTCAAGTAGGTGAGAGCCGGGTCGATGGGCTTCGACTTCACCACTTTGGACTTAGACTTTTTGGACTTTGTCTTGTCGTCTGGGTTGGTGGGCTTCACACGCTTGACTCGTCGCTCCGGCTCGGGTAATGTGGCATCGACCTTCTCCTCGACGACAGTTGGCTCGGGGGTTTGTAATGACGGCTGGTCGTTCTTGCTGGCAAAGAAAGGGTCGAGTTTCTTCTGCTCAGCAACCCAAGAGTTAAATAGCTGTTTTATGCTGTCACCGTCCTCGGCTTTTGTGTCTGGCGTGAACGCAACCGACTTGCGCCGGCCTAGCTTATCATCGGGCACGGCTGTTGGGGTTGAAGATATAGTAGACTCTGCGTTTTTGAGCGACTTTTTCGACTTTTTGATAGGTGTAGATTCAACTTCATCAGCTGCGCGTTTTCTCTTTGGCTGTTCCGCGGCCACGTATTCCGTGGGCGCTGCTGCAGCGACTGGAGAAGGTGCGTCGCCCTCAGATTTGAGCTTTAGCCCCAGGCGTTTCCATGCGGGGATACGCGGGGAGGAAGTTGAGGAGGCGGACATTGCTGGTAGTATAATTTTTGGTATAGAATGCGCAAAGAATTTCAATCGTTCATAGCCCAATCAGTGAGCCTATGTTGAGTTTTGAAAAAATATACGTCGAGGCACCTCAGATGAATTTCATCAACTTTTTTCGTTATCGGGCTGCAGCCTCGCTTCGCGCGGCCGCGAGCTTTGGCGCTAACAAGTCGTCAGTGCTTCCAGGCACCGCGTGTTGACGTCTCACCCCAGCTATCAACGTTGAATGCAACTCTTCTTCCATCCACGAGCGAATGCAAGCTTAACAACCTCAGAAAACGTTATAACAACTATTCAGCTATTAAACTCAGATTAAGACGTCAAGATGTCCAGTATGTTGAGCCAACCCGGAGCTCCAAACAGCCTTGGATTGGCACGGCTGACCACTTCAATGAACAGACAGCGCCGCCTATGACAGGCACATCACCATCTTTTCTGACCAAGGACGACTCTATCAAGTTGGTAAGCTACAGCCGTCTGTTATCATCGGAAGGGAGCTTGCGAAGCCGACCACGATCGGCCAGGAGAAGCTCCGTGGCTTCAGAGAGCATAGCTAATCAGCTCCGCCAAACAGAATATGCCTTCAAAGCTGTCACCGCAGCAAATATCATGTCGATCGGCATCAGGGGGAAGGACTGCGCTGTAGTGTTATCACAAAAGAAAGTTCCCGTACGTTCAGCACTCCCGACCCTTTGGAACTCAGCTGACACAGTGCGCAGGACAAGCTCATCGATCCCTCTTCCGTATCCCATATCTTCAAGCTCTCCCCATCTGTAGGATGTGTCATGACCGGTTCGATCGCAGATTCGAGAGCGTGGGTGACGAGAGCTCGTGGCGAAGCTGCTGAGTTTAGATACAAGTATGGATACGAGATGCCGTGCGACGTATTGGCCAAGAGGTTGGCGAACATATCCCAGGTGTATACTCAGCGCGTAAGTTACAATATTTCCGAATGGCTGGTTCAGCATGCTACACGGAATACTTACAATATGTAGGCCTACATGCGTCCATATGGTGTCTCGACCACCCTTGTATCCCTTGACTTCGAAAACGGCCCTCAGCTCTACAAGTGTGACCCCGCTGGTTATTACACCGGCTACAAGGCCACGGCATCGGGCCCAAAGCAGCAGGAGGCCTTCAACCACTTGGAGAAGAAGCTCAAGAACAAGGACAGCGCAGAGGGTAACTGGGAGGAGGTTGTCGAACTGGCTATAACTACCTTAAGCACTGTCCTGAGCGTGGACTTCAAGAAGGGGGAGTTGGAGATCGGCATCGCTGGCGGACCGCGTGCGGACGGAAAGGAAGGGCCCGACCCGGGTTTCAGATCGTTGACCGAGGAAGAGATTGATGAGCGTCTACAGGCCATTGCCGAGAAGGATTGAGGTATTTTGGACGGGAATATGGAGTGAGTGCGTTAAGCCTTGTTGCCCAGTTTGATTAGCGCCAAGATTACAGCTATTCAAGCATCATGGCTATGCCGCGGCCAGTCGTTGGTTGCGCTTGCCAAATTGGGCCATGTAATATCAGAATAAGATTCGAAATCAATGAAGGCGTTGCCGGCCGTTTGCTATTGCTTGCACTGCTTTCCACTTGTAATATTAGATCCGTGAACACAAATGTCCCCCTTTTGCGTTTGAGCGCATCTCATGGAGGTGATTGGCTACCTTGGCTTGAGACCTGACACAAGAGGAAGGAGATCGGGGTTCTCATCTGTGAAATGCTAACCCTGCTATATGATCTCCCGTTTATAGGCCCTTAGTCTCGCGAGATACCAATACTTGCTGCCGCGTTGCACCTCCAACCCAGACAGATCACAGGCGATAGACGCGGATCTGCGTAGCTTCACTGTCTCACAGGTCTTCCTGACCTATACCTGCCCTCCGAAAACGCCACCATCAACAAGTCATCTCCACCGACACCTGAGAAAAATTCGCCGCCACTGTTCCGCCTCATCCGGAACTCGGGGAGGCCCAAGGAGACTCGAGGAGAGCCTTACACTATGGGTCGCACGCGTTCAGAGTCCACCTTCACCTTCAAACTCCTGTCCACTTCGCGCACGATCCACGCACGATCCACGCTCCTTCTCTGTCGACCTCTGTCGACTCAGGAGCCAGAGATGCCAAATGGACTCACAGGGCGACGGGCGCTATTGCCACTTGAGCAAAGACCAGCTACCGAGGTCCCCACAAGGCTATGGGGGGAAACTGTGGCTAAAATCCCCCTATCTCCGTTTTTCAGCTGTCTGGGACACCTTGGCTCCAGAGCCAAGATGCCGATTGGGCACCGCGCACATCTGATTATACCGCTGGGTTAAGATCGTTTCACAGAACGATGAGCGCCGTACTCCGTACTCGATGTGTACAGCGGTGTACTATGGCAGCCCCTGCATCACCGCCGCAACACATGGATTAACGATGAGGGGGGCAAAACTTTGCTCTCGTGCAGCATAATCATTGGTTGCTGTGGCGCACCGTCGTGAGGCTTAGCTCTCCGACGCATTCTTCTTGACGCCACAAACCACGCACTTGACCCGTAAAGAGAAAGCGTCGCGAGGGTTCCCCATCCATCGGCCCCTCTTGGTGCGCTTTTTATACGCTTCCAGCCCCTGGAAAAACTGTCTAAATCTCCTTACGGTCGGTGGACTCTGTGAACCCTGTGAACCCCTGGCTGTCTCTCCGGTATCAAAATATCACAAATCCACTCCACCGGATACTTGCTGCATACTTGCTGCATACCCGCCAAGTCGGTCTCTCTCAGAATATCTTCCAATACCCAACAATGCCCTATGGTATCTGTGCGGTATGGTTGCAGATCACCCTGATGACAAACTTATGTGGCCCACACTTTACAGCTCGGTAGGGTTCACGGACAATTATGAGCTCCCTAACGGAACGTCCGTCAACTTTGCCTCTCTGCAACTGCACAAGTGCGTCGCCCTATGGATGTTAGTGCAATGCAGATTCGCGATATCATGGAGCCGTTGAGTGTACATGCGACAGCCAGCCACAGAACGCGAATATGGGGATACGGCATGTCGTGGGTATTTTCAATTCCAATCATACCATATCAGGATACGTCGCCGACGTTGGTGAGGGTGAGGGCTAGATGATATATATCCAGCTTAGACCGCGCGGCTCCATTCTTTCCCAATGCTGTCAGGCTATCAACCAGTCGAAAAGTTAATTCTCTTTGTTGTATTCTTCTGTTGCTCTCGTTCATTACCTTGCTCAATTAATATTTAACTCTCATACTCGATCACTCACTCTCGTTGTTGCTACTACAGATATATCCGTTGACGGGTATATTTTTATCGTCCCAATGGCAGACGGATGTGAGTATCCCACATTTCTTAAGCTCCCGCCCGTTTCCGCCACCCTGATCGCCCTCTCCAACGATTTCTCCAACTTTGAGAAGATGCTCATAAATTGCCACCTTGCCACCGCACGGTACAATCGAGACTGATCCACTTCCCAGTTAACAATGCGCGGGCTACTCGCGTCGCCGACCTCCTCTCCGACTTCCGCGCCCTCCAGCACAGCATCGCGTCAGTAACCTGCGACCCTCCCCACCCGGATGACTTCTACACCGAAGGCTACGCGGCACTGCGCCAATGCTCCGTGGACGGACAGCATGTCTTGAACGTGGCGGCCGACACGCGCGTGCCGACCGGCAGGGGCGGCCAGGCGGAGCAGGAGAAGGCAGAATTGACGCAGGTGCTGCTGGATAGTTTTTCAAGGCGGCACGAAGCGCAAAAGATATGTATGAGGCAAAGCGCAGCCATGCGCTGGGTCGCATGGCGGGATGGCGTATTAATGGGGATGAGGCCTGATCCATCTCATGTGCCTGCTTTGGTGTCTTGCGACCAAGCTCTGCGAGCCGTGCGTTACACATTTTTACTACATTGCCCAGTTTTTTTTTGCCCCTCTGGATTTGGCGTAGTTCGAAACATGGAAATTATTATGGGAACGAGGACAGAATGCTGACAGAGGCAAACAGGAACTCGCAACAGTCACCGATGAGAACATCTACAATTTAATGCGCAACTCGGACTATACCATGGGCCGCTGGACGGACGAAGACCCATCCTTGCGAAACGTGCAGCGCTGGCTCCGGAGCCGGCGTTGAGAACCTGCACGGAGACATTTATTTCACTTCACGATAGAAACGCCTTGACGGCGTGATGGTTATAGGGATATACGGATATACGAAGAGCACTTTGTCTTCACTGTGCGCGACTTCACGATTTGTTTCCAGCATCGTTGGCTGGGTGCGATAGATAGTATGTGTATTATTGGGCGAACTGGGGGCGAGGCAGGGCAATAGACGGGGCAGCTAGAGGGATGAGATATGAGATTATGGATATGGGCATGGATATGGATATGAACAAGAGGTGGCGAGGAATGTGGGAATACATGTATGGAAACACCCACGAGAAAGCCAAGTGAGGGGGGCAATGATAGGACGTCCTGGAGACGTGGATTTTATGCCCAACCCTAGGCTGGTGCAAGACGACGCCATAGGCGTTCACGCCGCAAGCACTGTATAATGATAATATTCCTCACATTGGAAGATGGGAAATTGTGAGTGATTTTGCGATGACGGAGGCAGTCGCAGCAACAGGGATATTTGCACCGAACATGACTGAAAGAGAAGAAGACCTGCGGAGAAAATTTAGCGGATCTCAAACCTGTTTGGTGTGCAGCTAACATGACAATCGTCTTGTCTCTAAGTATTTCATATCTTCGATATAGAACTGATCTATCTAGTCTTTGACAGGTGAGCCCAACGAATCAGAACGGCTTCGCACCATAGGCCCGGGCCGTCCGAACCGCTATGCTGCAAGCGCAACTCAAATATTAAAAACAGCCACAATCGCGAGACACCAGGCCACCCCACCCAGGTATGCCAAGTCCGAGACAATACTGTTTAAAAGTCGCAGAAAAGAGCAGTCATGTGTAAAAGTTGATGGCCAGATATGACGCGTTGTTGACATAGCCCCTTTGAATAATGACTTTGGTGATTTCACAGATGAGAAGGCGCATCGTGGGCGGATAGAGACTAGTTTGTCTCTCCCCCTGATCGAATGCACGATCGAATGCACGATCTAATGCACAAATGCACTGCACTGACTCGTTGATCTATTGGGTTGATGCTAGGGGACATCGTCCTGTGTTCTATTGACGATAAATATGCACTCTGGCTGTGGTCTCAGCTCCATAGACATCATTATGTAGTCATGGTAGTATTAATATTGAGTTGTAGATAGCTGAATGAAACCATCGATTATTCCCTAACCAGCTGAATAAATGCCAGACATGCTATTCGCGGGTATTGAATCAGATTGTGTTGTTTCTAAGCCCTACCCGCCCAAGTACCATCCTCACCATAAAATATTTTTAAATGTCTCATTTGACTCCGCCACCCCAAGGCACTGACAGGCATGACTCCGACCAGGCCCCATCCCAATCATTGTCCTTGTATATTTCATGTAAGGACTTATTACGCTCATTCCGACGGTACAAGCAGTAACACCAGCTAAAGGCCATTGTCAGTAAAATGCCCGTCTACAATCGCCAATCACCAGTGCTAACATCAGAATCATGACTTACTTCTGGTACGCACTATTCGAACCGTCCTCATGCAGCGACGCGAAGAAAGTGTCTATGCCGACTTGGGTGGGCGTATCGTCGCTGTTGGGGTTGTCCCAGCCTGCCTTGGGGTCGTCGGACGTCTCTGGAATACATACGGCGAGGTTGAACAGGCCGCTGCTCCGGAATGCCTCTTTGAGGTCCTTGCCCGGCCCGAAGGGTGCCCAGAAGTTCTCATCTCGGCTGCGATCTTCCTCGCCCATCCCGTATCTATCCCAGGATTCCAAGCTCGATATCATAATGTCGTGAGTGCTGAAGGGGTAATCGTCGCTTTCGAGCTCCTGTGAGAGAAAGTGAATCAATTAGCATAGGACTTGGTAGCTGGAGAATAGCTGGATAGCGCTGAGATGGTGATGGCAAATGATCAAGGATATCAAGGGGCACTTACTTTCCATCCTGGAGGATCGAAGTTGCTGGTAGCCTGGTTTAGGGGTGTCTTGTTGGGCAAGGCCGATTGGAAGTAACAACCGATTCCACTGAGATATATCTTTAGCTTGTCCTCATTGTTCCCGGCTTTGACCTCAGTGTTATCAACTACCAAGCGAAACACGGTGTATTAGCATCCCAGATGGTCCGGAGAAGAGTTTGGATACGGAGTGGGAAAAAAGGTAGATACTCACAAGTTTCTTGCGACATTGGGTAGCAGGCTAAATACACGACCTGCTGGCGCCAGGCGTAGTTGACGAGGTTGGCAACAGTGAGCTGAAAGAAGGCATTCTCTACATCGGTAACGGATACGCTGCCGCTGACGACCGGTATCTCTCTATAGTCCACCCAAGAGCCGTCCTGGAACAAATCGTGCACCTGCCGTGTACCTGGCCAACTGCCGTTTCCAGCTACGATGGCGGCGTTAGCCTTGTCGAAGGTCGACCGCGCGCCCTGGGACATAACATCAGTCAATCTATATGTCCTGTTAGATTTCGAGTTTGGAGCCAGAGAGTAGAATAATAAGGCGTGTACGACGTACTGCTGAAACGCTACTACGTGATCCCCATCATCTTCCGCTGTGCCACCCATCTGGATTTCTGCTATGGCCTCGTATATTGCGCCGCCGGTTAGGGCACCGGCGACAGCTCCCGCTCCGCCCCCAAGCGACAACATGGCCTGTAGGCCAGCGGCTAGCCCATTAAGAATCAGAGTGTCAAGCAGAACATTACCCTTGGGGACTGGCCAAAATGTCTTAGATAGTTTCCAGTCATTGGCGGCGAACCTCGTATTTGCATTGCCGACCGCCAGCCATAGGCTGTGGAAGTACTGGTTCATGTTCACAGCCGAAATGACGGTCATGTACTTCCAGGCCGTCCCAGCTTCGTGCTCGTTCTCCAGGTCGTTGCAGTTCGGCCGCGCGCATGGTGTGTCAATTTTACATGTGGCATGGCTTTGTCCCCAGCCTAGAGGGCTTGCAAGCGCCTCGAGCCAGCCTTGTGGCGAGTCAAAATTATCCTCATACCACTCTTCAGTGGAGGTTAGCAATTATCCCAGCTATCTCTTGGAGTATCAACGAGGAGTACAAGGGCTAACTACGTACCATGAAACGCGCCCCCCGAATCCGTTTTTTCCCACATATCTCTGTTAAGTCTCGAGCCTGATAGTTAAAGGGCAAGTTAGCAGTAGACGGAAAGAGGTGATATAAAGTTACACCGAATTAAAGGGTGAGTTTCTATTACCTTGTGAGTCTCTCACACCTTTGATGTCCCAGCATGAGGCGTCCGGTACAAGGGGGCCTTGGGTCCGGTCGACCTCCTTAATTCCAAGTCCCTCTTGCAATTGGAAGTAGTCACAGCCGGCCTGGCAATCGTCAACCGCGCACCAACTGCTCCCAAATCCACAGAACCCGGAGTTAGAACAGCATGGACCGCTTTCGAATAAGTCGCAGTCAAGACCGTTATTGCCAACCCCGCAGGTACCGTCCGTTGTCGGACCTCCTTGCTTTAAGGCGCATATAAGTCAGCATATGATGTGGAACTCGAGTTTTGCGTAACGGGTTCAAGGGGAATCTGTCTCACCGTGCACTCTCCGCTTTCACTTTGACAGCCCGAACCACAGTGGGCGTCACTGTCGCCGCACCAACCCCCGCTCGAACAGCAGTTACCAAATCCATTGCCGCACATCGTATAATCGTGGTCCTTGCCACAAGTGCCATCTGTAGTTGTTGGTGGGGTGTTGCCGTTGCCAGGGCCCGAGTAAAAATCGACACTCCAAGCCATAGTCCCGCCAA
Organism: Pseudogymnoascus sp. 23342-1-I1; assembly: GCA_001662575.1. Classification (NCBI taxonomy): domain Eukaryota; kingdom Fungi; phylum Ascomycota; class Leotiomycetes; order Thelebolales; family Thelebolaceae; genus Pseudogymnoascus; species Pseudogymnoascus sp. 23342-1-I1. Next base: position 88,966 of record KV455052.1, read on the forward strand.
AGCAATAATCATCGGCCCATGCCTTCTTCATGGCGAATGTCTCGTCGTCATCATACCCAATCCATTGGTCGGCCCATTGAATGGATTTCATCATCTGGGGTCCGAGTAGGGTGGGTGTAAGGCCCTCTGTGTCTATCAGCTGCTGAATCTCAGTGAGAGACATGACGCCCTTCTGTTTGGTGCATTTTCCCGGGTTGCTCGGCCCCGTGAAAGTGCAGCCTAGTTCCTTGCACCTCGTTGGGTTTGCCAGCGTGTAGCCTCGGCCATAGTATGCTAGGCCGAAGTTGATCTTGTCAAAATCCAACTTATCAAAGTACAGGGGCGCCGTGTTGTTTTGAATCTCATCTATGCCTGCTTGGCCTCGAATCGTCGTGCCGATGTTTGCATTTAGGCCATCCCAAAACCCGTGCAAATCATACGTCATGAACCCAAAGAAATCGACAAATTGTTGCATCGAGAACAGGTCAAACCAGCGGAGATACCAATAGTCGGGAGCGATGGCCATACTGATCCCATATTTTGTGCCGAACCTCTCTCTCATTTCCTTCACCAGGAGGACAAAGTTGGCAGTATCAGTCTTCTTGCCGCCGCGAGTTTCATCAACGGGATACTCCCAGTCCAAATCAGCACCTGAGAATCCCCAGAAATCCATGAAATCGATCAGCGAAGTAATAAACGTCTTCCTATTAGCTGCCGACGAAACTAAGTCGCTCCAGGTCGTATGCGTGGGTGTATCAGGCTCACTGAAATCAAACCCGCCAACAGCAATCCATGTTTTAAGCGTGCTATTTAGCACTGTGAACTCGGGGATGATCTCCTTGTCCTTGTCCGTTATGGTAATTTCATACGTTTCTGGGTTTATCGATGCGAAGGCGTAGTACAAATGCGTGAACTTGGTTGTATCGATGTTGCGCGGCTTAATACTGTTGCATATCCGCCCGTACGAGCTGACGGCCTGGTAGTAGGCAATGGTGCGCTTGCTGGTCGTGGCCGAACCAACACCGCATTTTTGGGGCGCGACGATGGCGCAGGGGCCATGTTCAGATTGGCAGGGGGCATCTGGGGTTCCGATACAATGGGACTCGGTTGTCTATATCCCACAAGAGTGATCAGTATGGGTTGGAGTGGATAAATCTAGTTAAAGACAAAACGTCTAGTGGGTTAAGGAGAGCAAGACGAGAAGATGGAAAGGTAGAGGAAGAAAAAGATAGAATGAGTAGAATAGGAGACGAGAGGGCGGAAAGAGGGGATAGAAGAGGTGGGAAGAGAAGGATGGGGAGAGAAGGAGGGGGAGAGAGAAGGGGATAGAAGAAAAGGTAGAGAAGAGAGATGGAAGAGAGAAAAATAACCTACCCCACACCATCCATAGGCACTACAACACAGACCCATCCCACACTCACCGTTGTTCACAGTGAGGTCGCCATACTCACCACACATAGCCACGGCTTCACAGCTGCTAGTGCAGTTCCCCTCTCCGCAGTAAGTTGGGCCATAACCACATATGCCGCATTCACTACAACAACTAGGAGTAAAACAATATTAGAAACTATGTCTATAGTATTCGTGCCTAGGTGGCATACCTTCCGTCCGCGCATTTGGTATCCGCATCACACAGTCTTGCACCAGGGCCGGGCGTTGGACAGACTCTCTGGCGACTTCCAAGAGATCTACCGTCTAGTCCAAAGGCGTAGTCAGGGACAGGGTTTGGAAACCCATCTTTTACCAGACCGCGTTCGCTGGACAGATCTGCTGAGACGAGGTGCAAAACAAAGGAGAGAAGGAATAAAATAGCTGGGCGGCGCATCGTGGTGATATCCATTTCAGGGATCCGATATCTCTTGGTGCCCGAGAAAATTGACGGAAGAGATCACACTTATACCATTCACCAATATAGCAGCAGAACTCACGATCTTGCAAGTCTGATCATGATCCTGTAAGTCTGACGAGTGAAATAGATCCGTCTCTATTTCCGTCTGTCGGCCAGACCGTTGACTTCGGGGGCGAAGGAGGTTTCAAAGCCCTCTTCGCCCCGAAATCAATCACATGCCGACAGTACCACCTTCCAACATGCCTAGTTGGCCGTGCCAAGCCATGGTGTACCTACCATGGTGCATCCACATTGAGATGTCCAACGCGAATAAGCTCCTCGTTACGCGCCGACGGGTGCTTCAGCAAATATCAACTTGGCAGATCCATAAGAAATAACAAACCTTGCAATTGAAATATCTGACGGCCACGTGGAAGACTCCTGCGATCTTCTGGGCGACTCTTACCTACTGGAAGCTGGAACTTGTCGTGGACTGGGCGGCTGTCCTGGCGCTGCCCGTTCAACGCGTCCTATTATGTAAGCGGGAGAAGGGAATGCCACATGTCGCCCCCACGAATACCATTGGTACAGTCAGCCTCGATGCATTTATTATAAGCACCATCCTCTTCAGTACAGTTAGGCCTACTTTGGTGACATTGTAATTTCGAACATAGTCACATCCAATATTGTGAGATTTTAGTCCTGTCAGATTTAGGATTTTCCCAATATTTTGGTTTTTCCAAGGTTAATACTCACCTCAGCTTAAAGTTTCGGCAGCAACCTTGTCCCCAGCTCATATGCTTAAAATATTGATAGATGATAGGGCCAGTGAGATGCCAAGACGCCAATCATGGCACAAGCTACAGTATGGCGCCAAAAGTGTTCTTGAGGGGCATATGGACGTCTTGCGGTAAATCAACGTCGGCGGTTAGGTTATCATAGGATTAAGATTTATGCCAACATGACCAGGCAGAGATTGCAAAAATCCCCTTGGCTGATTCAAAGGGTTTGTAAACTTCCAACTTAACAAAAATACCGAATGGCAATTAATCCACCCGAAAGATTATTTTTGATGCCTTCATTTGATCAAATAAGCTGTATCCTTCCACAACCTCATTTAAAGGCATAACATTTTCTGTCATGAAGCTGCCGCGGTGTTAGCAATGAATTAGCTTGTTCTTAGAAAGTGACTAACTCGAGTAAATGTTGGGATTCTAATAAACTCTGTAAAGCCTGTGGAAAAATACCTTTACGAATGTATGTTAGAAAACCATGACACCATACAGCAGCAGCAATGGACACTCACTCCTAACAGGGCACCTGCCCATTTGTATTCTCAAATTTTCCCCATATGCTTCGTGTCCCGTCCAGGGAATTTCTCCGTTATGAACTCCGACACTAGATATACTTCCCCAAGGTCGTAGCAGGTCGAACCCCATTTTAACGCAGAACTCAGACCGACGACTTCTATGACAATGTCGGCCCCTCTACCGTTTGTTAACTCCTTTATGCGACTGTTCAACTCTTCGCGATGAGTCAAATAATTCCAAGGCTCTGACCCAAGTCTCTTTGCAAGCCCAAGCCTGTCTTCCACCCATCAATTGCGAGTAAGTTTTTCGGCTTGTACTTCAAAGCGTTGATAATGGCACAGAGTCCGACGGGTCCACAGCCAATGACCACAACAGTGCTTTGCTGAATGGTCTCCTCGCTCAAACCAGTGAAGGCATTGCTTGCCGCGAAGTAGCCAGTTGGAAAAATATCCGCCATAAGGCAAAGCTTCAATTCATCGATTCCTGGCGGGGCCTTCACAACGGTACTGTCTGCTAATATAATCGATATCCCCATTGTTACGTGGGGTACTCATTGGGCAGGCGGAGTTGTCTCACCTGCCAATCCAAATTATACGGCAGGAGAACTGGCTATTCAGCTAAGAGATTGTGGAGCAAAAGCCATAGCTACTCAGCGGGCGTATTTAAAGAATGCATGCGCTGCCGCTCAGATGGCTGGCATTCAACAAGATCGTATTATTCTTATCGGTGAGAGAAACGATAGCAATCCGGAAATTAGGCACTTCACCGACACATGCAGGTTGGGTGTGTCCCAGGGTTCCTACCATCAACGAACTATACCAGAAAACCCCAAAGCAGACCTTGCATTTCTTGTGTATAGTAGCGGGACAACAGGCCGCCCCAAAGGTGTTATGTTATCCCATGTAAACATTATTTCAAAGATCGTGATGTTGAAGGCTGAAGAGGGTGTGAATCTCAGCTGGGTTGGTGGTCACGACAATAAGGGCGACCGGATTCTGGGCTTCCTGCCTTTCTATCATATTTACGGTAAGTCCAGATCTCAGATCTATGGTATCCGGACTAATCTTCTATAAGGGCTCAGTTCTCTCGTTTACCAGGCGATCTGCAATGATTGTCATGAGTAAATATGATTTGGAAAAGTTTTGCTCCTATATCCAGGAATATAAGATCACCTTGGCCTATGTTGTCCCACCTGTTCTCCTACAGCTTGAAAAAAGTCCCAACGTCAATCACTTTGACCTGAGCTCCTTGCGAATGATGAGCTCTGGTGCAGCTCCATTAACAAAGGAGTTAGTTGAAGCGGTTTACCAGAGGCTCAACGTTCCGATTAAGCAAGGCTACGGTCTCTCCGAGACATCCCCGACAACCCACTCACAGCCTTGGGATAGTTGGCGCTCATTTGTTGGCTCCGTTGGTATACTTCTCGCCAATCAGAGTATTAAATACATGTCAGAGGATGGGGATGAGCCGCTAGCTGGTGAGACAGGGGAGCTTTGGATTAAAGGTCCAAATGTCTTCAGGGGCTACCTCAACAACCCAGAAGCCACCCAAAACGCCTTGACATGTGACGGCTACTTCAAAACTGGCGACGTTGGGCATGAGGACAAGCATGGCAACTGTTACATCACAGACCGCGTCAAAGAATCAATCAAGTATAAAGGTTTCCAGGTTCCACCCGCAGAGCTCGAAGGCAAATTGCTCAGCCACCCGGAGATTGAAGACGCTGTCGTCATTGGCGTTTACAAACCCGAACAGGCTACGGAGGTACCAATGGCGTATATCGTACTATCCAAGGGGATTCCCGGCGATGTAGCGAAAGAAAGAGAGATCGTGGGATGGCTAAGTGCGAGAGTTGCACACCATAAGCGTCTGAGAGGTGGCATTAAATGGGTTGACGAAGTGCCGAAAAGTCCAAGCGGGAAGATTTTGAGAAGGATTTTGAGAATTCGCGCTCAGGAGAAGAAGCCACCATTAGAAAAGTTGTGAAACTTCCTTAGTTATCAAGGGCCAATATTAAAATGGGACTTGGCGATGGTTAGCTATGCTTGTATTGTATCTATAATTTATATATACTCAAATATAAGGATACCGGGATTGTTTTCACATGTCTGCAAATATGTTTATGTATCTCTGCCGAACACTGATTTTTAGGATTAATTGCCATTCCCCCACTAAAGGGCATACATAGCTTTTACGCTTTTGGGGCCGTTGGTTGAGACCTTTCTTCTTCTCTATGCTAAGATTCCTCGCTCCTCCTTAACTAACTCTACTTCTAAATATTCAATGAAATCCACATATTCCCTGTCTACATCAGATTCAGAACTGGCTGGAGTTTTGATGTCTATAACGTGGTCGAAGTCTGGCGTAGAAATATCCGCAACGGATGGAGTTGTTGATGTACTGGAAGCTGAAGGCCCTCGTTGCGGGAATTGCCATTCGTCGAGTGAAGAACAGAAAATGGGCTGAGACGCAGTTGTTCGCCGTGGATCCACGGGCAAAAAGCTCGACACAGGATGGTCGGTGCTATGCCAGCAAAGCATCACCCTCTCCACGCATAGTGCGGCATCGGTCCTCATTTTGACGGCGCTAACGGTCTCGTGATTTAATCTGTTCTCATCCAGGTCGAAGTCCTCCAGGCTCAGCAGCTCAATGTGACAGTCTTCTAGCTTGATTATGAAAGTTCTCGAGGAATCATCGTTCGACCCCAAAGCTAAGATACGATCTCGGAGGAAAGCTGTCCACCAAATCCTCCGGTGAAGATGTTTCCTTTGCAATGATAGGCTTGATGATGAGACATCGCGGTTCAGCCCTAGACTTTGTGAAAATGAGGTGGCGAGACTTAGCCAGTGTCGTGCTTCACTGGTGGAGGCGCATAGGGTCATGAGAAGAAGTGACTGAATTACAGATAGACGGTCGTCACAGGTGTTGAAAGAGTAGAGAAGCTAGCCGCCTTGTTAGATAGGTGGCCGGTTATTAAAATGAAACATAGTCCACACTGTTCTTACTTACGGTCACTCGGTTGAAGAATATTGTCTGGGCGGAGGAGCGACTTTGAAAGCCTGCTTCTCTCAAAGCCTTTGCGCTCAGATAGCCAAGTCCAGCATACAAAACTGCCTGGAACAACAAGAAGCTGATCTGTTTTCGGCCTGAATTTTTGAACTCACCACTATCAGTTCTCTGTTCATCCGGCTTGTCGTCCATATAATTTACCATCAACAAGTACTCTTCCAAGTCAAGTATAGGCATCCGACTGTGGACAAAGTCGGCGTATGATTTTAAAAGCTCCGATTGCATAGCCTCGCTAGGCAATGTAAAAGCATCCTGCGAATGCAAATACGACAGATCGGAGGAACTTAAGTTACACGGAAAGGCGGTAAAAACTCCAGGCAGGGGAGGGCTCAAGTAACCTGTATCAGATGCAAAATCTGTCGTGAAAAAGCCTGGCTGGATCGACGGCGGAGGGGAAAGCTCATCAATAAAGTCTGCTCGTATTTTGCTATTGCTTCCCACCCCTTCTGCACTGTCGATGTCTCTAGTTTCTTCTTGCTCCCCAACTATAGAACCAGGTGAACCTGCCTCGTTTTTTTTTGGCGCCGGTCTATACGAGAGCCATCAGCAGTGTTCATTCTGTAATGTACCATACGTGTCAAAACAGGCCTTTCTTTTACCTTCGCCCTGCCGTCTTCTTCTTGAGTTCAATGCATGCCATCCCAAAATGGCTGCAATTTGCACAGGGTGCTCCGTGGGGTACAATGTTGCACCTGACTTTTCTCGCCCGACAAGCCGTGCATGCTCTGGGAGCCCTCCTTCCTCTCTTATAAAGAGACAGAGGCAGTGTCGATAATCCATGTACTTCTGCATAATAGAGTGTGTTATTTGAGGGTGGGCCGTGATAGAAGTCGGATGTACTGCTAGATTCGTTGGCATTGGTGGCCATTGTGGGTCTTTTTGCTTTGAGTATATTATGATATGAGAGGAGAGTAGGTGATGTTTTCTAAAAGTAGCACAGCACTAAATATCCTGTATATGAAAAATAAAGAAAGAGAAGAGAAGACCAAATTGGTTTTTAGAATAATACCCCGCAGTCTACCCCTCTATAGAGCTAGACGACTGCGGGGTATTATATGCGAGCTGGGATTCGAGACTGCTAGGGCATTGCCACATTGGGGTATGGAGGATGTGTGAACATACTCGGACGGTTACCGTGCGACACCATCTTACCAAAGCAGCGCACCATAGGCAGCGGACTCAATTTTTACGGCTCTTGGCACATGGCACTAACACCCTTCGAGCGACATGGGACATTCAGAGGCGGAATTCATGTTCCGTTGCCATAATCCAGCCTCGCCTCGCAAGAGTACGGCCTGTCTGAGACCTCTTTTCCGTGTCCTGTATGTATACTTGTGTATTCGGGTATACTATTGTTCAAACATCTGCCATTGTTCTGGTCGAGGATCATGGCAGCCTGGCTGCCAGAGCCAAGTCGTCATGATACCAAGGGGCTTTGCACGCCTCTTATTTCCAGTAGTTTATTACATCTACGGCAACTATAGCGTAGAATTGCACATGGATGCGTAGCTAAGTTTATTGACTAGGCATTCTTGGAGCCCTTATGGTAAACCGCCGCACCAAACAAGATCGGTGCCGAGTTCAATTCCGTTCCCGACATGTTCAAAATGTTGACAAAGATTGCGTATTATTTGAGATGGCATAAATTTAAACCCAATGACTTATCCCATATCACTACTTTGATATATCGTCCACAACCTATTTTCCAATAGAATCCACAACGGTTCTATCAAGCGTACGTTTGACATTAGGATCATTGTACGCCAGCGGCGCAATGACATAGTGATTTTCTGGCACAGCTTCTATAACTTCTCCTTGCATCTCCTCATCAAATAGCATCAATTCCACGACCTTTACAATTTGAGACGACTCAATCCATTTATTGTCGAAAGCATCCCATTCATCCTTCTCGAACAAGTTAGTCCTGACGTTTCCGGGACACAGAGTGTTCACTCTAATGCCGTCATTATCATAGAAGTGGCGAGAGATGGCCCTAGCAAATTCGACAACGCCGTGTTTCGCAGCAGTATATATAGGGCAAAACCGAACAGGGTATATGCCCGCAATGCTAGAATTCAAAATGAGAGATGCTCTTTCTCCATTTGGATTCATGCGAAAGTAATGTTGTGCAAGGTAGGCGGAATTGATGACGGATTTGAGATCTATATCAATGATAAAATCCAGCTCTGGTGGTGTACATGAGATGGAATCCGTTTTGGCATAGAAATTCCTTCCCTCTCCAACACCGGCGTTTGCAAAGACGAAGTTAAGTTTCTTGTATTTCTTGAACACCTGATCAAACGTGTTTGAGAGGGATGCGTAGTTGTTGACATCTGTCTTGAAGAAGGAACCCGATAGTTCCGCTGCTGCCTCCTCGCCTCTTTGCTCATTTAAATCGGCAATGTTGACCGTCCAGCCTTTCTTTGAAAGAGATGTTGCTGTGGTGGTGTCAGTCATGACTGGGCTCTACATTTTTTGATGGGTTTCTTTACCTCCTCCAGTAATCAGTGCAACGCCAGCCATGTCAGCGTATTTTGGTATGAGGAAGAATGAATAAGAGCAAAATGGACGTATTTTATGTAAGATTTAGAACTTCGAGCCACTAATTTTTAACTGCACTGGATATATTTTAATATAGACATGATTTATACTAATCATATAGAGAACATTTATGTATTGCGTTGTGATTTGTCATGACTTACCTGCGAGAAGCTAAGCTTCGTGAGGCAGCAAATGGCAAACTGAGTCATGCCAGCCATGAGTAATATTTTACTCGTGGCAGCCCAAGTTTATTGGTTTTTATCGGCAGAGAATTCCAAGGCCCAAACTGAGTTTGCGGGACAGCTCGTTTCGGGACGAGTGCGTTACTCCACAAGCTCAACTTTGGCTCACTTTTTGGTGAGAAACTAAGTGCGGGGAAGTATATACTTGCTATGGGTTATTGTCCCATGATCCCAAATGCATGAACTTAATATAATCGCCAAGACGAGCATCCCGAGGATTTCTATAACAGACTCACTTGCATCTTCTGCTCTTGATCCCCCAAATACAAAGAGCATCCTCCGTTCTAGACAATCTGGTCCCTTTTCAGCAAATCTCCAATTTCAGTTTTGAAATAAAGCCACAAATATGCCTTGGCAGAAGATTGACCATCAGTTTGCCAATGTTGAACTCAGCTATGAGTCAGAGCCGAATTTCTAGCCATGCATCAAAGTATCCGTATTTTTCAAAAAGATTGATTCCATCGACTATGATACCTTCTTCGGCCATTGGCAGACTGTCCACGCCGACTTAGCCGTCGCAACGCAAGCCTTTAAAGACCACATTGTTCGATATGCTCAAGTACGTGTCCCGCAATCCTCGTTATATAGCTGTGCCTGGATCTTTGCACATAATAGGCTTTAACAATTACAATTTCTAACATTATAATAACGTCTATATAGCACCACCAAACGCAAGAAATGAAAACGCGGGCAGCAAGTCTTGGAGAGAATATTCTTGAATATGATGGCTGTGCGCAGCTATGGGTCCGCACATGGGACGATTGGCTCGCGTTTTACAACAGCAAAGAGTATGCTGCAGCGTTAAGTGCAGATTGTGATAGATTCATGGCCTTGCCTATGACCTATATGGTTGGCTATAGAACCTAGTTGTTGGTGATGCTTCCAAGGCAATGGGTGGTAAAGATGGGCTTCGTAAGTGAGAAACGAAGCAAAACTATCGGTACCATGTTGGATTATCATTAAGACAAGAATTGCAAGTCATGTACTCTGTCAACAGGGCTTCTTTGTGTGAATATCTGGACCAGATTGCGTAAAATTAGGATTATATAGAGGCATGCAACAATTAGACTTTACCGTGTCTATGTGCAGATACCTAAGCAAAGAATATATATCCGGCCACATATTGTTAGAGGTACTCAACAGTTGAAGCTTTGAAGCTTAGACGCAAATGTGATCCATTTAATTATTATCTTGGTTTCAAATAAAAGACTATAAATCACAATTCTAAGAGTGAGAGCAAACGATAAATGACTCCAGCGAGTTGAAGGTATTGAGCGATATAGAAGGGCTTTTTTTCTTCATGAAAAGTTAACATGCATTTCTGTATACTACGTAGCTGACTTGCCGCTTACAATAACTTATGCTGAAACAAAAATAAACCACTCTCAATCCTTCGCGTCTGATTTATTGTTTCAACCCTCTATATTTTCTCAACCATTGCGACGGTTGCCTTCTCTGCAGGATCATGGTGAGCGAGGACCCCATTGCTAGGATCGCTGTGCTTAATGCTACCTTTAGTAAAGATAAAGTCAATTTCTTCTAAGGTTTTGCCTGATGTCTATGAAAACTTTGTCAGCCAGTTTTCGGAGCTAAATGTATTGTTGACATACCTCAGGGCAGAGAAACCACACAAATGGAACGGCGGCAGCGCATGATAAGGCCATCCAAAGCCAAATCTTCCAGCCAACACTTTCAAGCGCAATGCTGCCAGCAAATACAGTGATAAAAGAGAAGAGCCATTCCCCAAATGCACCAGCCGCGGCACCAGCGTGGCGTAATTTAAGTGGTGCAATCTAATTATACTGTTAGCATAGTATTCCCAAACAGAATTAACGAGAATAAAGACTTACTTCAGGGCCATAAAGCCAGCAAACACCAATTCAGCCGTATCCAAAGACTATATTGTAGACAAATATTGCAGCAACAGCTGTCCACTGCGTACCGGCGGAGGGGTTAGGCAGACCAATCATAGCCACAAAGATAGACATGTAAATGGTAAGCACAATAGCAGAATATAACATGACGTTTCGCCTTCCAACCTTTTCAATAATGTAAACGAGTGGTATAGTTCCAGCAGCAAACAGGGTGTTCATGATTGCTGCTAATAGCTTCGTAAGGAAAGGTGATAAGCCGACTTGTGCAAAAATCACAGTGCTATAGTACACTGATAGGTTGATGCCTAGAGGGGTCACAGTTAGAAATTGATTTTGCTATAATGTTTATAGACTGTGCTCACCCATCATCTGTTGCAGTGCAAGAATCATAAATGAGATACGGATGCGCCGACCAGCACGAAGATAACTTCGGTCCCAGATCAAGTCTAGAATATTGAAGTCACTCTTATTTTCTTCTTCTAGCTTGATGCTGGAAATAATATCTTGCTTCGTGCTTTGGACAGCCAGATCATCGATGTCAGCATCGAAAAGTCGACAAAGCACATTCCCCTTCGTTGGTATATCCCTTGGCGTAATACCATCGAGGGGTGTCGGGAAGGATGAACATCCCAACACTACCGATGGTAGCAAAAATGATCTGAAACCCAATTGGTAACCTCTATAATTAAAGTTAGTAATTAAGGTTTACTTTTCCCAAAGAAGTCGGCTTTACCCATGATGCTTGATTGGTCATACTAGTGGTGCCATTCTGCAAGCATCTACCTATGGCGCTGTTCAACTCATCGTTGGAAGGATAATTTCAGGTGTTGGAGATGGTACTGTTAGGATTCTTTTTCACGTTGTTGGCACATTTCTAACCTCGTTTAGGGATCAACACCTCTACCATCCCAATCTATGTTTCAGAGATAGCAAAGAGCAACCGACGAGGAAGAATGATAGAATGGTGGTCATTGTAGGTATCTCGGTATCTCGGCTCTTACTTTTGCTCATACTATCTAGTTTAGGACTGTGGTAGCTTATTGGCTTGACTATGGAACAGTGAAGCATCGGACTAGAGAGGCAAGATCTCCTATTGTTCCCTAACTATTAAAAAGTGATCTAATTTGAGCAACAACAGATTGTATGGAGACTTCCGATCGCATTTCAGATTGTCTTTGCGCTCATCACATTGGGTACCATGCCATTTTTGCCTGAGACACCAAGATGGCTTTATAGTCACGGCAAAGAAGCCGAGGCAGTCGAGGTCCTTACAAGATCAATGTCTTGTAGCGAAGATGATCCAAGGGTGAGAGTGATCAAGGGCGAAATGAAGGCAGCCCTAGAAATCGAGACAATAAAGGAGCCTTTTCGGTGGCAGAACATTTTCTACAACCGTACGGATTTAAAGAACTACCGGCGACTCATCCTTTGTTTCTTGATTCAAATGATGCAACAATTCACTGGCATCAATGTCATTGCATTCTATGGTATGTGTTTTTCTTCCTCTTGAAAAGAGTGCTCTTTAACTGTCTAAAGTGACAATCGTTCTTGAGGTTAATATTGGTTTCGATCGTGAAACCGCCAGTCTTTTTGCCGGTTTTATCCAGATCGCTTTCTGGGCAGGTACATTCCCTCCTATGTGGCTGATTGATAGATATAGCCGACGACCTATGTTACTTTGTGGTTCAATCGCACTCACCACGACAATGGTCGTCTTCACTATAAGCATTGCTATAGACACTCCAGCCGCTAGCAAACTTGCACCTGCCATGCTTCTATGCTATGAAGTCTCGTTTGGGATGAGTTGGAACTCAATTCCATGGTTGCTAGCGCCTGAAATCACACCACTGCACCTGCGGCATATTGGTAGTGCAATTGGCCCTTTCTCTGAGTGGATGTGGACATTTGTGAGTCTTCTGCAAGCTCAGTCATCCATCCTGCTAACTTGCAAAGGTCATAGTGCTGATTACACCAACTGCTATCCGCAATGCGGGGTGGAAGTTCTACATTCTCTTTTGTATTATGAATGTGCTTTGCATCCCATTTATCTGGATCTTTCTACCAGAGGTATAGACCCTCTAATCCCACCAATTAAGCTGTTGCTAATGCGATACTTTAGACAAATGGCAAGACTCTTGAGGAGATAGACTACGTATTTGCAAATGCTGAAGCTAAGGAGCGAATCAAATCACGTTTTGATAACGCCGTCGCAAATGCAAATACAGATGGTAGCAGGAAAAGTTCAGATTCCGAAAAGGTGGCCACACTTGAGGTTGAGAAGATAGTTTGATTGGTCCGCTATTATAGCCCTGGTGGGCTCACAAACCCATAAAAGGCATCGTACTGGATGTTTGCCTCTGTTCCATAAGAACACAGAAGAAGCATTGGCGTTGCTTTTTGTTTCCCGGGAGCTTTAGAAGAACACAGATGGAGCGACGTAGGTCCCATGCTATACATTATTATATATGGATAGAAAAAGGAAATACAGAGAATCAACCAAAATACTGAGATGATAAAGTTCGAAACAATAGTCTCCAATGCTCTGGTATGAAGCGAAAGTGTGCTCAGCTACCATTCAGAGTTCTACGCCAGGATATTGCTGAGATGGTGCCTACAGTATATAATTTATTTTTATCAAACGACGAATATTGTTTATCTTGAAATTATTTTGTTTACCTGTTTTCTTCAAAAATACCTACAGAGCCTAGTTTTTATGCTATCACGACGCAACTACTGGCATGATGTGGGGAAACTCGAGTTGACACTCTATGTTATTTAAAATTATTTGATTGAAATGGACGTACTTCCTCCACTCCCCTCATGAGCTTTAGGTCCTAATAACTACTCTTTTCTCAGGCTTTATTTAAACCTGACACTTTCCTACTGTTTTATCTAATTCACATTCTCCTCTAACACCACGAAGTTGAACGATTGCCCTGGTACATTAGATCCAAAATGCCTCACGAAGTTGGTCATAACAGCATCATGAGGGCCGCTCAGTTCAACACTGTAAGTACCATACTTTGGAGTTCTGGCAAAAGGACTATATTTACTGACAACCATATTTTTGGCGCAATAGATCGCAAAGAAAATCACCGTCAATGAGATCCCGATCCCATCATGCAAGCCCCATGAAATTCTCATTAAAAACAAATGTGCATCGCTGTGCCATTCGGATTTAGTGAGTAGACCTATTATTCTAGAACAATGCGATGGGGCTTACTTATGTTTAATCGTAGATGCTCTTTTGGGACAGCACTGCTGAGCCTACGACAACCGAAGATGTCACGACCCACTACATGAGCTACTACTCCATAGGCGGGGCCGCGACGAAGATGCAAAAGATTAGCTTCCAACGACTCGCGACAGCTCCACTGATAACATATGCTTACCAATTCAATTCACATCATGAGTAATGACAAAAATAGAGTTGGAAAGAGTTGGTTGATAATCAGCATTCACTGAAGCCAGAAGTCCCCTTCGGATAAAGAGAAGTCAACGAGCACTTACCTCCTTCTGTTAATAGGACGTCCCAGTGCAAAAATACTCGACCTTCCCACTACGCATTGTCTACACCATCGCCGCCATGTCACCACTTTCATCGCCCATGCAGATCGGCAATTCTGAGCTGAAGCACCGTGTTGTCATGGCTCCCCTGACCCGATACCGTGCCGATGAGAACCACATACCTCTGGACATGGTCGTGGAGTACTACGCACAACGGGCTTCAGTTCCTGGAACTTTGATCATCACCGAAGCCACATTCATATCACCAGAAGCCGGTGGCTACTCCTGTGCGCCAGGCATATATAACGATTCTCAGGTACAGGCGTGGCGGAAGGTCACACAGGCCGTCCACGCAAAGGGTAGCTTCATCTATTGCCAGCTTTGGGCTCTCGGCCGCGCAGCAAAGGCCGACATTCTCAACGCCGAGGGATACAAGGTCGTGTCTAGCAGCAACATCGCGATGGCCAAGGATGCAGCAGTTCCGGAGCCACTAGACGAGGACGGCATCCAGGCTTTCATTGGCTACTACGCCAGCGCTGCCAGGAGGGCCATCGAAGCTGGCTTTGACGGCGTTGAGATTCACGGCGCCAATGGGTACCTGGTGGATCAATTCTTGCAGGACAAGTGCAACAACCGCACCGACGGATGGGGCGGCAGCATCGAGAAGCGGGCGCGCTTCGGTATCGAAGTGGCTACAGCCGTATCCGCAGCTATAGGACCGGAACGTGTGGGCTACAGAGTAAGCCCATACAGCCCTTTCCAAGACATGAAGATGGACGACCCAGTGCCACAATTCTTGTATCTGGCGACGGCGCTGAGGAAACTCAACATTGCTTACCTGCACGTTGTGGAATCACGCATCTCGGGTGCCGGCGACATTGAGGGCACTGAACAGGTTGACTGGCTGATCGACCTCTGGGGAAGCGATAATGCCCTCATTCTCGCCGGTGGCTTCACCCCAGAGTCAGCAAATGAGGCTATTAGCAAGCATATGGACAAGAAGATCGCGATTGCCTTTGGTCGAAATTTCCTCGCCAACCCCGATCTGCCGTTTCGAATTGCGGAGAAGCTAAAGTTGAATAGCTACAACCGGGCTACATTCTACGTGGAGCAGTCCCCTATAGGATATATAGACTACCCTTTTAGTCCAGAGTTCAAGAGCGTGGCGTAAAAAGTATAGTTACGAGAAAGCTAAATGTTGAAGTTACTGTGCAGGTATGAGAACTTGCAGACGGTCTCCTTTCTTGCTATGGCGATCTTATACCAGTGATCCAATGCGAGGTTGTCTACAGATTCATTATCAAACACATGCAACGGAGTTGAAGAGTGTCCTGATAAGCCTGTGACACTGATAGCGGATGAGCCCTTTTTGGGCGTCAGATCCTCACGGTTCGTAAGTGATCATTTGCCCTATCGTGTCTCTCCTGTCCTCCAGAAAATTTAGTTCACTTAAGACTGCCCCTTCCTCAACTGACCCTGAAAGTCGGTATAGTTCGGGTTTTCCGCTATGCAAAAAGGGTATCTCTTTCGCAGCTTCTACTCCCAATATCGGAAGATCACGTCAATCAGGATATAGCATCAAGTTGCATCAGAGATAAACATATACGGCCCAACATATATGACACCGGCGTTTCTTAGATTACAGTTTGCTCGCCACCCATTTAGGTTTTCTCTTCTCTACAAAGGCTCTCACGCCCTCTTTCATGTTCTCCCCCTGGTCCATTCTTGGGAACCATTCTTCTTCAAGTATGCGGGTGCCATCTTCGGCGCCCACACCTTCCCAACCCATTTTGATCCCTTCGCGAGTCACAATGACGCTGTCGGGGCTATTCTCTACAATCATGTTGGCCAATCGTATTGCTTCAGCAACCACCTCACTGCTAGCTCCTTCTCCTCCGCTACCTACAACCTTATTTACAAGACCCCACTTGGCCGCCTCTTGGGCGCTCACTGGCCGCCCTGTAAGTGCCATCTCCATGGCGCGTGGGCGGCCGACAATCCTCGTTAACCTTGGCAGGGCTCCGGCTGTGGCAACGACACCTCGCTTCACCTCGGGCAGACCGAAAACCGCCTTTTCGCTTGCAATAGTCATATCGCAGTTAATGATCATCTCGCAACCGCCCCCGAAGCAGAGACCATTCACAGCCGCGATCACAGGCTTCTTCCCTCTCCTCCGTGAAAGTCCACAGAATCCCTCAGGCGGGGTTTTTTTGGTCTCCCCCTTTGCATTGAGATCATTCCACTCTTTAAGGTCACCGCCAGCACAGAATGCACGTCCAGCACCCGTGATCACAGCGCAACGGAGGGATGGCTCAGCATCCAGCCAGCTGAAAAGAGCCGTCAGCTCCTGATCTCCTCTCGTGCCAATGCAATTGAGAACCTGTGGGCGATTTAAGACGACGAGGAGGATATAAGGGTTCGGGAACGAGACGAGGGTATCGGCAACCCTGGGAGGAGGGGTCACAAAATATGGCTGCAACATTGCACTGCTCCTCGTTGAAGGCAATGAAAGTTCTTTAACTCAATCAATGGTGGACGGGGTGCTGGATGTTGAAGCGAGAATTGTTCCAGGGAATATTGGCTGAGCGAGTGCTGGCTCTAAAAGTAACCAGGGACTATGAGAAGACGAGTCAAGTTTTATCCGCATGGTATTTGGAGTATATAGCAAGTATTCGACATTTATTTTTATAATGTTTGCAGTGGAGTTATCGTGGAACGCTAGTAACCTCGGTCGCTGGTAATACTTTGCCGATAACGACGTCAATCAAGGCTTGAGAGGTGCCAATTAGCCCGCGATTGATTTCGGGATTCAAATTCCGTTCAGTATAGCGCCCGCCCCCACCCCCCATACCCCGCCATGCCCCCGCTATGCAACGTGGTGAAATCCACACGTCATGCGGAATTTAAGGAAATTACATCCGCTTGTAGGGAGCTCATATTTCGGGTTTTAGCCAGTAGTGGTAAAGTCGAGCCTTGACCCGAAGTGGAAAGGTAAAGAAGCCGAGGAAACTCAACTTTAGGCCTTTTGTTCCTGCAGACTTTTCCGACTTATGTCCATAGCCAAATCAAGTGATTAAATAGATATACATAGCTTGACTGATTTTCAAATATAAGCTGACACAAGCCCACGAGCATTGGAGAATAGATCTCTCGTTTACTTCACCACAAACCTGAACTGACAACTCCTTAATTACGAACACGATGTCTTTAATCACCACTCCAGTCACCCAGATGCTCGGCATTACACAGCCAATTCTTCTTGCTGGTATGGGATACACGTCTGGCGCTGAGCTCGCCGCTGCTGTTTCCAATGCGGGTGGATTAGGTGTCGTTGGCGGCTTAGGCTATACCCCAGAGTCGTTGCGAGAGATCCTTACAGACCTCAAAAGCAAACTTCGGGACCCGTTACTGCCATTTGGTGTTGATCTACTGATCCCACAACTTGGTGGTAAGGCGCGGAAAACAAACGTTGACTACACCAGAGGACAGTTAATGGAGCTAGTTGATATCATTATTGAAGAAGGAACAAAGCTTTTTGTGTCGGCCGTGGGCATCCCCCCAAAGGCTGTTGTTGATAAGCTACATGCATCTGGCGTATTATACATGGTTAGATATTTTTGTTCCTATGTTCGGCAATCGCGCAACTGACACTCTACGTATGCAGAACATGGTCGGGCATCCAAAGGTAAAGAGCGAATCAAGCAGTTCATATCACATATTTGCTAATTGATTAATTAGCATGTCCATAAAGCATGTGAAGTTGGCGCAGATCTAGTTTGTGCCCAGGGAGGAGAAGCAGGGGGTCATACCGGGGAAATTCCAACCAGGTGCGTCGCCAACCAAACTTTGGATTCGCTCCGATATTCCCCAAACTAACTCTGTTGTAACTGCAGTATTCTGATTCCAGCTTGCGCCGATGCTTGCAAGGGGTATACATCACCGCTCACTGGAAAACCAGTGCAACTCGTAGCCGCTGGAGGTATGTTTGATGGTCGGAGTATTGCTGCTGCCCTTATGTATGGTGCTGGGGCCGTTTGGGTCGGAACTCGGTTCGTCACCGCAAGGGAATCAAATGCCCCTGAAGGTGGCAAGCAGGCGTGAGTAGCACATGCCACCTATGTTCAACGAGTTTATATTTTGGACTAACAACCGCTTCTTTCTCTCAGGATTATTGATGCCGGATTTGACTCGTTTGTCAGAACAACTCTATGGAGCGGCCGCCCGATTCGCGCTATGGCAACACCTTATCTCGTTGACTGGGAGACGAATCGCAAGGCTGAAATCAATGAGCTTGAGAGTAAAGGCATCATTGTGTTAGATTACGAGTTGGACCGGCTAGAGAAGGAGGGAAAGCTAACCGATGAGATAATTAACCAGACAACACAAAGGTAAAAACCCCGTCATGCTCTTTTTAAAGACTTCATGCTAATATATCTAAACTAGGCCTATGGGATATGGAGCATCGATGGTTAACAAAAAGAACCAGACCGCTGCCGAGATTGTGCTAGAAATGACGGTTGAGGCATATGCGATCCTGAAATTAGCAGAGCGGTATACTAGCTCTGTATCAAAGTTATAGCGCTTTAGACGGCTACAATACACTAAATAGTGTCTGAATACTGACTTTTTCTACTTCACTGTTTTATAAACGGATATATATTGCGTTATTCTCTGTACATGCAAATTCCTAATTGTGTCTTTTGATACGTGAATGTTGTTAAATACTAATCAGCCTGTTATTAAGTGGTCAAGTAAGCTACTTCACACTCTATTATATGGCTTCGAGTATAGTACAAGTAGTTCCACGCGCCTTGTAAGGCTTTTCAAAGTGGTAATGGTGCTCTGAGGCACGCGTTCAATGGATGCATTGCCTTGTACTCAAACGCAACTTTCTTGCAGGTTTAAATCGTGTATATAGCTACTATCTACTCATAAGTTTCCTTTTAATATGTTTAAAATTTCAGGTCCGCAAATATCTCCCCTCAAAATAAATATTTCGGTGTCCTCTGCACATATGATGGACTTCCATATGCAGAATTATGTACTAATGGCAGAACATCGCGAATAAAACGAGGAAACATTTCTTGTTAAGTATAACCTAGTGGGTTTCTTGCTATTTTAGGCGTTCTTCTCCTTCAAAGAATATATCTAAAAAGAGGGCTGCGATCTCCCATTTCCTTTAGTTCCTGTTCGGTATACTTGCTATGAATTTCCTCCAGGGGCATAGCGTCGCGCTCTTTATTGATCTTGTTCAGTTTCCACCGAAGGAAGATGGCAGCGAAGAAGGCCATGGCTACTACGCCAAGCGAGACCCCGTATCCAGTCCAATAATGGGGCGCTTCCTTTGAGAGATAAATATTGGATCCGACTGCTCCTCCCATGCCGCCGATGGATATTTGTAATGCCATTCCGATGGAGCGCTTCCACGAGCCGGCAAGGTTGTTCGCTAAGACCTTATCAGAAATGACACATATCAGAACTCACCGAGGTTAAGACATACCGTTCCAAGAGATTACTCCGCAAATGAGGGGATATAGACCGCCTGCCACGACAAACAACATGCCATACGTTGCGCCGGGCAATCCAGGGTGTGGCAATGCTAGAAGTCCAATGTAGCCTATTATAGCGACGATACACGGATAGATAATAAAGTTAGAGCGAGACTCGTAGCGATCGGACAAGAATGCTGTTAAGATAGTAACAGTTAGGGCAAAAACATAGACGGGAATGGTTAATAGTTGGGCGTTGGCTGCACTGTAGCCTAGTTCCGTAATGACGGAAGGCAGGGTGTAGATAAATCTATTACTTCTGTCAGTATCGGCCCATTCGGAGGCCGGCAGGGAACAAATGGCCAAGGACAATAAATTTATCATACCCGTAAGTAGAAATTGCATTCCCCCAATAGATCATAACAGAAATGTAGATCTTCCAGTCTGTCAATGCATCTTTCATGTATTTCCACTGAAAATGCTCGTTCGTGTCGACCTTGCCGGATGCACCACCATTGTCGCTCTTGAGTCTCTCGATTAGAAACGCTCTCTCTTCGGGCTTTAGAAATGTTGCTGTAGCGGGACTGTTTGGCAGGAAGAAAAAGCATGCAACTCCAACGAGTACAGTGACGAGGCCTTCAAGCATGAGAATCCTTGACTACGTCAGCAAGACCATCTCCGCTTTGGCTTCATTAGAGCTGGCCTTGGCCTTACCATTTCCACCCCGCTAAGTGAGCAATGCCATCCATATAGTTGATTCCGTAGGCGAGGAGCCCTGAGAACGCCCCAGCCATAGACCCAGCCGAGAAAAAGACGGACAATCTCCCTTGCATCTCAGCGCGTCGGTACCAGCAAGTCAAAAGGTATGTAGCTGCAGGAAAGAATCCGGCCTAGAAAAGGAATAATACATTAGTAAGGCATAATTCAATGTGGAGAAAAAGACGGCACATACTTCAGTGAACCCAAGGAAGAAGCGTGCTGCTAGCAAGCCTCTGTAGTTAGTCACCAAGGACATCAATGTCATGCAAGTGCCCCAGCAGACAACGAGGATCGACAGCCAGAGATTTGCGGGCAGAAGCTTGAGCACCACGTTGCTGGGAATTTCAAAGGCGCAATACGGAAAAAAGAATATGGTGAGGCAGATGTTCCACTGCGTGCCTGATAATCCCAGATCTTTTTGCATGCCGAGAGTGCGAGCGTTTCCCACTGTTTGTATGATTAGTTAAAATATCGGCGATAATAATTAAAACAGAATCTCCTACTATTTCCTCTGTCTAGAAAAGATAGGAGATACAAAAGCGTTAGACATGGTAGGAGACGCATGTCAACCTTGCGAAGGATTCGCTTGGTTTCCACTTCATCGTAAACAATGGCAGCCTGCTCGTTCGACGAATCGGCCTTCTCACTATCTTTAACGTCCTTGAACTCGAGCTCCTCGACGGGAATCGCCTCTTCCTTTTCACTCATAACCGCGAAAACACGTATTGGAGTAATAAGTGGTAATGAATAGATGACTCTCAAGGTAGACCCAGTCGACAAAGAACAAGGAAAGAATTCTTGTGTTGAAAATATATATTGAGGGTTTGGAGATGTTGCTTTAGTATATATGTTCTCGTACGGTATACCTCAATCTCTGGGATCTATTGGATGCATCTTGCATAAGATTTTGTATAGCTGGGATATAGTGGGGCCTTTACAGTGTGGGGTAAAATCCGGGGTCGTTAGTATGATGGGCGGGACTGTAATCCCGTGGTAGTTTGCGGAGATGGCACGGCCAAAGCGTAAGTATTGTTCCTGACGAACCTGGCCATCTCAACCTTGGTCGGAACGCCGAAATGAAATACCAGAAAAGAGCTAGACATTATCGATTACCCAACCTACCTGAAGTGACGTCGCTGTAAATTCCAATGTTGAATCGCCTCGAGGAAACATGAGGACCCGATATCCGACTTTTGAGACTCGGCACTGCATTTCCATGTGGGCATCACGCAAATTTGCGTTGTTGTATGTTCTTCAAAAATCCGTAGAAATCATTATCAACCTTTGCTATAATGCGACTGCTAGCGGGGCCGCACATGTAGAGAGGACCTTGTCAAATACAATATCCAACATTTAATGCAACCGAGTTATTATGACTATATACAGAGAGACCATCATTACCACACTACATGGTTATAATTTTGTACTTTTCCCAAAGCTGAATAGATTCCTCCCTTTCACGTCGGTACACTGTCGGACAAAGCCACTTCTTCCAATATGCTCGTGGGTTGTATTTGACAACTCCTGTAAAGTTGCAGTGTCTGCGTGGTTTGCAATAATTCGATGGTTGTTGCTTTTCAAGAGACATACAACATAGCCCTTAATGGGATTATTGTTTCGATCGTGCTCAACTGTGTACGTCTAAAAACTGTTAATACTGTGCACTTATGTATCACTATGTTATGGGCAAGAAACGCCTACCTCAATAATCACTGGACCTTCAGCCTGCTTGTCAAATGGCGGACACGGCAGTTCGGCTGGAGTTTCAAGAACAATATTATCTTGCGAATATGGTAACCCGTCTTGCCTTGGACAGTTTGAGAGGCAAACTGTGTTCTCATAACTCGCCACTCCGCCATTTGCTAATATGAGACCATTGCATTTACTGTGCGCTGATCTCAGTTGTTGCACCATCTCGACAACAGCCTGTGTAGATATTAGAAGTGGCCTTGGCGACTTCTCACTCTAGAAATAACTTACGTGCATTGAATAATTGGCTCCCGCCCCGCCAAATGAGGTCAAACCTCCTAGCAGCGTAATTGGCTTTGCCCAATTTGTCTGAGGAATCCCAAGGTGCTCACAAGCTAGCTTTGGAACAATTGGGAAGCATCTGAAATTCGGTTAGGTGGCCCAGGCCACAGGGGTGAAAGGGGAGAAACGGACGAGTAAAAGTCAAACATGTCGATAGCTTCCTTGGTTAATCCAGAGTTTTCCAGGCCCGAGTCTAGGGCCTGTGATATGGCAGGGCTGGAGTAGTAATTTGGCCTGTTATAGACTGACGTGATGATAGTCATTAGCAAGGCTCCATATCGACTAGATAGAAGCCATACAATCCTCACTATCCCTAGCCCAAGCTCCTCCCAGTGGATAAATCCATTTTGACTTTGGGATACCTATCTTCTCAGCATACTCGGTTGATGTGACGATACATGCCGCTGCGAGATCAACGAATGGCATCGCGTTCATCAGAAGAGGGTCCGTAATTAAGGTCAGCTTGTCATCACGTTTTGCCAAGTATTGTTTTCTTACAGGGCGAGTAGACCATTCGATTCCTATTCGTTACCGTGCCAATTGTACCTACGGTCTCGGTTTTCTCGCCGTAGCTCCAGGCTTTAGGATGCTTCTCGGCAACTTTGGCAAACTCGCCGTACAAGGCTGCCGATTCTTTCATGTTGTCTTTATATGACTGGTGGCGATGCGCGCGAAACCCGGCCTCAAATAGAGGGTAGACCTGAACTGGAGTTCCAATAGTATGGATCCTGCTCGTACCTATATTGATCATTAGTCATGGGTCAATGTTAGGAGTGAGTACGACTTACCATCAAGGAGATCAACGCTATTTGGAGAGTACAAAGTATTCATATCTTGCTCTGGCTTGGTCCATTTAGGCGGAGGAAATTTCTTCGCCTTTTCAAGCTTTCTCACTTTGTATCCAAAATATTAGCAAGCGGAAATGGTTCCAGTGGGATAGATCAGGCCATCGTCTAACGTACGTGAAGCTAGGGTTTCGCCTCCAGTCATCAATGCTACCTTACTCTCGCCTGTGACTATGCGCCGTGCCATGTCATTCAGCAACTTAACTGGCTGGTTGCCCATGTTGGGGGTGTAATGCTTGTGCTTGGCATCTACGCCAAGTCTCTCTGACGCCAGGCCAGGTAGATCCGGATATGGCCATGTCGAGCATGCAACGACGTCGATGCTGTCAATATCCGACTTGAGTCTCTGCGAGTTTAAATGCGATAGATTGCAGTCAATTAATGAGAGTCTGATCGCCTCAAGCATCAGGTCTACTGGCTCAATGGACTCTTGTGCGGCCTTGTTCCTAACATCCCCAACTCCAACGATTATCGGTATGAAACTCATTTCATCTGATAAACGAATTATATAGTACAGAACGCCGCAATTCTAGTATGTGCAATGAAGCCGCTTCAATTATCCAGAATGTTAAATTTGTATAATAGCGAACGTTTCCAATAAAGTAACGGAATTTTAATTTCGTCAAAAGTATTTGCCAACAGAGTATAACCTGCTAAATGTAGTAACGACCAGGCCAATATTATTGCGGGGAAGGTAATGGGAAATATCATGTCGGCTATCTAAATGCTGTACAGTACAAAGTTCTAAGAGCTGATGAGTAGGTACATGGAAGTCCATTTCCGTGGAACCAATAGCAGATGACCTATATAATATGGATGATCCTCCGCAAGGTACCCCGCTCCTCACCAAACCCTAAATTCTCCAATTAATCCTAGCCTTGCATGGATTACGTGGAACATGAACCCCGCAACATGAACCCGTGCGGGGTAAAGCAAGGCAATTTGAAAAAGTGTACTAGTATGCTTCAGTAATACTGGTACATTGGACGGAGTTATAGGTTACGAAGAAGGAAATGGGCAATATCGGACACCTGTCTTATAAGTCATTAAACTGCCATCGGTCTGTATTACAGCCACCTGCGAGAGAAATTTACTAGGCACAAACATCATTTCTCTACCCCTAATATGGCATATTTACCTTGGAGAGATATCGAGCTGCCTGAGATAGACTTGGTCAGCTTGGCTTTTGGTAAGTCAACATGACACAGTAACACAATATTTAACGGAACTTAGTCTGACTGAATACCCGCAGATTCTCCTTATTCATGGGCCAACGATGCGACAATTCTCCACGTTGATGCCGCGGACGAAACCAACTACATCAACAAATACCAAACGAGGACAATTATTAAGCGCCTGGCATATGTGTTACGGCACCAATTTGGCATTGGGAGGGCTGCATTATATCAAGATGTAGTAACTTGCATGGCAACCAACCAGATTCTTCTTCCCACAGTGTTCTTTGGGATAATAGCGGCTGGCGGCGTCTATTCGGCGGCATCCTCCTCCTTGACCCCCTTTGAGTTGTCGAGGCAGCTCAAGACGAGTAAAAGCAATTTAATTATTGCCAGCGAAGATACCTTAGAAGTGGCGCTCAAATCTGCGAAAGAATGCGGCATTCCACTGGATCGGGTTCTGGTTCTTGACAGCGCAAACCATCAAAGAGGTCTGAGAGATACGGTCCAGCCAGAGCGGAATTACCTAAAAGCCGCATGTGAACTCGATTGGGCCAGGCCAACCGACTCGGATACATTGGAGAAGAAGCCAATATGTCTTATGTTCTCCAGCGGGACGACAGGCCCACCCAAGGGTGTAATGCTGTCGCACAAGAACATTGTGGCTCAGAGCCTTACCTGGCAAGCAACACTGCGTGATTCCCTGAACACTGCGAAGCCTGCCAAAATTGGCAAGGACCTGAAGAACTTTAAGTACGGGATTGTCGCTCACCTCCCAGCCGCCCATGTTGCGGGATCGCAGGGCTACTTTATGAATGGGACGATGGCTGGCGGTACTACGTTCTGGATGACCAAGTTCGTTCTTGCCGATTTTCTCCACTACACCAAGAAGTATCAACCTAGCCACATGTTGAGTGTGCCGTCGATTTATCTACAGATTATCAACAGCCCAGATGTCACCGATCATTTCCAGTCACTCGTACACGCGCAAGTAGGTGCGGCGCCTATGGGACCAGGGTTGCAGAGACTTGGACAGGAGAAGATAGGGTGCTACCTCAACCAATCTTATGGACTCACGGAGACGAGTGCCTCATTGACTATGACACCATGGTACCAGAATGATACTACAGGCGGAGTTGGAGCGTTGCTACCTAACAGCAGGCTAAGAATCGTAAATGACAATCTTGAAGACGTGGTTGAAGGACAAGAAGGTGAATTTCTCATCAAGGGCCAAATTGTCACTCAAGGGTATTACAACAACCCCGAAGCCACTGCGGCAATGTTTACCCCAGACGGATGGCTTCGCACAGGCGATATTGGCTTGCGGAGGGATGGGTTGTTTTATATTGTTGATAGGAAAAAGGTGAGACATAAAACCGACGTAATACTCCAAGGGTGTGCGGCTAACATATCTCAGGAACTCATAAAGTACAAGGGACTGCAAATTGCACCTGCAGAGCTAGAGGCATACCTACTTAGCCATGAAAATATTCTAGACGCAGCAGTTATTGGCGTTGAAGATCCCAAGGTCGAAAGAAACGAGGTACCACGAGCCTACATCGTACGGAAAGAGGATGAGAAGTCGTGCTTGATTACAGAACAGGAAGTAAAGGACTATGTCAAGAAGAGCCTAGCAGCGCATAAGCAGCTACGAGGTGGCGTGATTTTTGTGGATAATATTCCAAAGAGTTCATCAGGCAAGATTTTACGGCGGGAATTAAGGGAGCATGCGAAAAAGGAAAGGCTACAGGGGAAGCTATCGAAGTTATAGATATAACGTATTTCACATGCGAGCTGGTCACACAAGCGAGCTGGTCACAAAAACACCAAAACGCGTCAAGTCTACTATAATAATCAATGGCAACACCAACTCAAGCTAAACCCTCTAATCAAGAGGGTAGAATACTTCTAGCTATTCAATCAATTAGACAAGGCCATATTAAAAGTATTCGAGCTGCTGCAATGTCGTACGACGTCCTATTTGAGTCACTACGAACGCGACTTAACGGTGTTACTTCCTGACGCGACTCTACTCCTAACTCACGTAAGTTGACTCCGTACGAAGAGTCAGCTCTCGTTTAGTATATCCTCGACCTAGATTCACGTGGATTTCCACCCTAGCCGCAAGCTGTACAAGAAATGGCAGACTTACTACTCTCTAAACGATGCGAGAGCCCTATTAGGATCAACTAGACTACAAACTTCATAAAGCGTCTCACGGAAATTAAAGCAAAGTTTAGTCAAAAGTATGATTATAAACGAGCAAAATGTGAAGATCTAAAGATAATTAAAGGGTGGTTCTCCCTCGTATAAAACATAATTACGAAATACGAAATACGGAATCTTAGAGCAAGATATCTACAACTTTAATGAAGTAGGTTTTGTAATAAGAGTTATTGCTAGTATAAAGGTAGTTATAAGCTTAGAAGTAAAGAGTCATCTAAAGACTATATAGCCTAGAAATAGGGAGTAGGTGTTAATTATCTAAGGTATTAATTTATACAGATGGGCACTCTTACTATTTATTATCTTTAAGGTGTAGAATTACCTCTCTACTTAGTATAAGGACTTAGGATTACTACATAACTAGGTAATTACACTAAGTAAGAATAGGTAGACTTTAAAGACTCCTTAAACTATAAGGGAGCTTAACTTTTAGACAGAGTATATTAAGAACCACATCGTATGACATTAGAACAGCTCTCCTATCTCAATTAATGATGCTGTTAGCTACCTTGTTAAAGGGGTAGAAATGATGATACATTCTACTGTTTTACTTAAGGCGGAAGTTAAGGCTTTATAAGTAGCAAATGAACAGAAAAAGAGGAGGGAAAGGAAGCGCAAGAGGCGTATAATGCAAGGGGGTAGTCTCTCTGTACAAGAGGGGGAGGATACCCTTCAGAGTGCTAAGGTTGATGCTCAAATCCGTATAGAGGTAGCAAGTGAGACTGCTCAGCAGGTGGGCTCTACAGGCCGACAGCGACGATGTGGCACATGTGGTAATATGGGGCATAATGCTCGTACGTGTAAGAGGCGCCAGGAATCAATTACAATTGATTAAGGGTCATTATATAGGGTAGTGTAGTTGTAGTAGTTGGAATAGTCAGATTTTGGTGTTTTTGTGACCAGCTCGCTTGTGTGACCAGCTCGCATGTGAAATACGTTAGATAAATTCTAAAGATATTAACCACATTTTACGATGACATTACCACTTATTCCCTATAGTTATACCTGATACCAGGATAATTGAAGTTGATTTATGATGAAGTCTACGAAAAGGTCATGGATGAACGATATGATGAAGCCACGGCGGATAAATCAAAGACAATTCAAGTCTATGCAATATATTTTGTATTTGCTATCTTCATTTATCTAGGTACTGAGGTATTTCCTGTGAAATGCTTGCTGGAGTTGTAGGATTGTCGGCGATTGGACATGTGTGCCTAAACTTTGGTGTTGTTTTGATGTCTCTTTGGAAGGTACCAGCGAAATTTATCCCCCCCAGAGTGAAACAAAACCCCCTGAAAACCACCAAATCAAAAATTCAGCCTATGTGACACCATGAGTACGCTAGGCAATTCCATGGATATTTTTTGCTCTTGAGCTTCCCATGGCAATCAAAGCGCCGAGTTACTCCAAAGCGCCCTGCTTTTCAATCCTTGGCGTTCGGAGATGCTGCGTGGATGGGCACGAACCTTGCAAATCCGGGGAACTTTATCCCGTTGACTTTGTGGTGCCAATGGACCCGCCACCACAAGTACATGATCACACTTTCCACAATTCCCTAATTCCTAATCCGTTGCTGCGTTTCGGTTCTCCTTCGAGCTCATTTCTATGGACCAATTATTGGGATGGGTCGAGACGCATTTATTCCCCTGTTGTCGTTCAAACTACTGATCTTGCCTCCTTTAAGCTTGCATACTTTGCAACTTAAGCTCCCCAAATCCCTCCTCCACATAGTCTGATGCACCTCAAAGGTCTTTTAAGCTGTCATTGTTATTTTTCAAGTTTGCGCATCTTAAGACGGTCATACAATCTACCCTCCACCAACACATTTTAATCACAAGCATCCAAACAACTATGGAAGTTGTTATAATAGGCGCAGGACCTAGCGGAATCGCGATAGCGCATTCGCTGAAGCATAAACTTGGATTCAATAAGTTCACGGTCAGACTTTTCGGCTACTTCGTCTTACTACTCCATCCGTAGAATTTTCTCTAACTTTGATACTCAGATATATGAGAAGCTTGACGGCCCTGGAGGCACATGGAGAACGAACACATATCCAGGATGGTCAGCGATCGAATTAACTGGGACAATACGCATGACTAACTTCTCAAATAGTGGTTGCGATATTCCAAGCCATCTGTACTCCTTCAGCTTTAATCTCAACCCAGATTGGAGCAAACAGCTTTGCGACCAACCAGAAATTTTAGAGTGTTCGTAGCTCTCCATTGTGATCTGTTGACGAAATATTGACGATCCTAGACATGGAAGCGACAGTGGACAAGTTCAATTTACGGCCCCATATGCGATTTGTGACTAAATGTCTTGGGGCGCAATGGAACTCGAAAACCAACAAGTGGGAGATTGAACTTCAGGACATGACAGGCAAGAAATTCACGAAAAAAGCCGACGTTTTCATCAGTGCCGTGGGCGGTATATCAGAACCTCGAGATGTCAAGTTTCCTGGCATGGAGAAGTTCCAAGGTCCCATCTTCCATACTGCGCGATGGGACCATTCGTACAACTACGAAGGAAAGCGAATGGCAGTGATTGGAAACGGCTGCAGCGCGGCCCAGGTTGTTCCGAATGTGGTCCATAAAGTCGAGTATCTCAAACAGTAGGTATAATTTCTTGCTCCGTGCAAGCATCCGTACTAACGCCGCGCTTTTAGATTTGCCCGGAGTCCTCAGTGGTATCACGAGCGCCCCAACCGAGAATTCTCCAGGCTAGAGAAGTTCTGCTTCCGATATGTTCCACTCTGGCAAAGATGCCATCGCCTATCCCTTTTCACAGGAAATGATGCTCTTGTCGAAACGTATGGGGCAGGAGAAAAGGCCCAGAAAGTGCGCACAGCCACCGAAAATAGTGCAAGGAGTTACATATATCAGAATGCACCAGAGAAATACCACCATTTCATCGTCCCTGAGTTTCCTCTAGGTAAGATCCCTTCTTATATTAGGCATATTATGGTACTAATTAAACAATATAGGGTGTAAACGCCGTATTTTCGATCCCGACTATCTAGCAGCCTTGCATAAGGAGAGTATGAGCCTGGTCGACGAAGGTATCAGAGAAATTAACGAAGCTGGTATTACTAGCGAACGAGGAACATACGAGGAGTTCGATGTTATAGTTCTTGCAACTGTAAGAAAACAATCACTGTTGCAAGGTTATATGTTAACGCTGGGCAGGGTTTCAAAGTCTCAGAGTTCCTCGCGCCGATGAAGATCGTGGGGCGCAAAGACAAAGAGCTCTCGGAGCAGTGGAAGGAATCCGACGGTGCTCAAGCATACTATGGCACCTACGTGCACAACTTTCCTAATTTTGCAATGCTGTAAGTTTTGTAAATGCTCTGTACAAGAAGGATTTTAACACAGTGAAGCTTTGGTCCGAATTCGTTCCCAGCCCATAACTCTGTTATTTTCGCAACTGAGGTTCAAGCGGAATTCATAGTCAAAAGTCTTTTTAAACCTATTATGAACAATCGCGCCTCGATCATAGAGGTCAGACAAGAAGCAGAAGATAACTTCACGTCGGGCGTGCAAGCACTTCTCAACGGCACCGTCTTCAGTGCAAACTGTTCCAACTGGTATATCAACTCCAAGGGAAAGAACTCTGCTTCGTGGCCTGGGTATGCGTCTACATTCTGGCGCGAAACATTTTTCCCTCGCTTCAAAGATTTCAAGCTTGAAGGTGGCTCCACGCTCTGGTGGCCGAAGTCTATTGTGCGATGGTTATTTACTGGATTCTTCAACACGTTGCTCTCTCAGCACACAATGACATTTCTACTGGCTTTCGGGATTATCAAGAGGGAGCGAATCCTACAAGATATTGCCAAGCTTGTGGAGCGGGCACAATTACGATGAGGGGTATCTCTACACAGGAATCCCGGTAGACATTTTATGCATTTTGCCTTTCATTGAGTTTAAGGAAACCAGGCATTTCATTCTCGTTGGACTTTAGCTGGCGTAAATTAGAGACAAAGAAGACTTCATTTTCTAAGCTATTTCATGACCGTGGTCGATCGAAGTAAAAATGCCTTTGGTGAAGATCGTGACATCGATCATACAGGGCAGACAAGAAGATAAATTCGCCACGAGCGGGAAGCACTTCAGTGGGCAATGATCGCGTGGTTCGGTTCCGTTATCCGAGTACGAGCGACCTGGAAACTAACCTGATTACCGCGGAACTCTTTCTCCGAGATTATGTGGAGGAGTGGGATCTACACATGCGGATCCACCATCATTTGAGCTACCTTGAGAGATACTCCACCTACGTGATTTTGCGGGGAAGATGTTCAATGTGAACGTGGTTTAGCATCATTCCTACTGGCCGCCAACAATCCCGCGGTTTGTTCTGATATGATATCTTGCAAGTCATGCTGGCTAGTTTTACTATCTTCCACTCTGATCTACTACCGAGAAAATGAGGGGAAGTGGGGTGGGCTGCTTGGAGGGGACGATATGAGAGGCAGAAGGGAGGGTGATGACTTCGCGATGATTTCGCCTTGATCGATCGCACTTACATGGCGATATATTACCTTCTGAAACTTTCATAAACACCGAATAGTCCCGAAATTTTGCAACGGCACAGACAGTTGCACAGCTCCGCCTCCCGCCTCCCAGCCATGGTCTATATTCCCGAGTCAACGTTTATGGTAGATGTCCAATTGATAAACACGACGACGGATATCACTGTAAAATCGAGCGACTTAATACAGCCAGAATTGAAAGGACAAGATACCCTCTACCTCCCCACCTTTGCCTTCTTGATCCGTCACCGGGCCTCCGGCCGTTCTGTTCTCTTCGACTGCGGATCTCGCAAGGACTGGACGAACTTGCCTCCAGCTATCGTTCCCTCTGTAGCAACTTCCGGGGTTCACATAGAAAAGAGCGTTGATGAGATTCTGTTAGAGGGAGGCCAAGACTTAAATGAGCTCAGCTCAATTATCTGGAGGTAGTAACCGAGTTCCAGTGCTAGATCGAACTGTCACTGATATGTTGATTTGGCAGCCACTGGCATTGGGATCATATTGGGGATGCAAGCCGCTTTCCAACAACCACTGAGCTCGTTGTAGGACCAAACTTCAGGGAAAACTTCATGCCGGGATATCCTACAAAGAAGGATGCACCGTTGCTGGACTCTGATTTTGAGTAAATTTCCATCGACCACTGCCTCCCTATGACAGACTAGCTGACACAACATGTAGAGGCCGCAATGTACGAGAAATAAAATTCTCCGGCGATCTCCAAGTTGGAGGCTTCCCAGCCCATGACTTCTTTGGGGACGGTAGTTTTTATCTGCTCGATTCCCCGGGTGTAAGTCCATCTAGTCCTTTCCCTCTCTCGTTTCCGCTGACAGGTTCATGTTTAGCACGCGGTTGGCCACATTGCCGGCCTCGCTCGCACCACGGCCAATACATTCGTCTTGCTAGGCGGCGACTCATGTCACTTCCCTGGGGTATTCAGGCCTTCGGCACATCTAAGGCTCCCCTCTACAATTCCATCGACGGTTCGAATGGACGCCCGGTTCCCTCGACCCTGCCCTAGCTCCTGCTTCACCTGCATACACCCTATACAAAACCAGGCCTCCTCTACGCCCTTCTACAACTTGCCACAGGAAAAGGGAGGGTGGTACGTCGATCCGCCCCGCGCACAGGAGAGCGTCGCAAGCCTCTCAGAGTTAGACGGGGATGAGAATATATTAGTCTTGATAGCACACGATATGGCGATGTTGGAAATTAAAGAGCTGTTTCCGAACTATAACATCAATGCCTGGAAAGAGAAGGGCTGGAAGGCGAGACTCGCGTGGAGTTTTTTGAATGAGCTGCCAAATGATGCTGGGATGGCGAGGAGGGACTTTGAAGATGCAGCAAGGTTGGATATCAAGAGTCCAGATAATGCGGATTGGAGATCGAGGTAGTGCTCGGCAATGTAATTTTGTATATTGAGTGAAGTACAGTGGTCGTATCAAAGGAGAGCCACAACTTATATAGAGGTGTCGTGCTAAAGAGAAAGGAAGGGATAGTAGACGTCAATGCCAGTCTTACCATTCGTGTTATCCTTGGTACTCCATCACGAGAATGGTCTCAGGGGTTTTGACCAACCGTAGAACTCCGGTCCCCTACGCCCCGCAGCCGGTATTTGGGAAAATATCACACAAGCGTTGAGTAACCAATTCTATAACATTTACCTCGAAAGATTAAATCTGAAATCATACATCGAGGTTTTTTTAACAACTTTCTGTGTATTTTAGGCAGTACTCGCAGTCAGCAAAGTGTCTACTTCCTTCATTCGTCCTGGAAGGGAGGATGTGCGTGCGGGGTAGCGTGTGGTAGAAGTGCTTGGCATCCCCGCATTCCGGAAAGATCCCTTACCCACCATCATACTCCTCCGTACATCGTTAATTTACATTACACCTCGTGCTATTTCCTGTTTCTACACCTAATGCTACCCATTCAAATACCACGGCATACACTATGCAGAAAGAAGGTGCTCCGAAGAAGCACATTTCCTCGGCCTGTTCGTTTTGTCGCTACCGGAAGGTGAAGGTGAGATCCCTAGTTCTGCGCAGGTTGAGGTCTCGACCGACAACCAACATGCCATCGATATCTTTCTATGGCAATACTGACATATTTGGCTCTATCAGTGCGATGGAAAGACGCCGACATGCTCTAATTGTACACTATATAACCACACCTGCGAATATTCCCGCAACGACAAGCGAAAG
The DNA here is from genome assembly GCA_001662575.1 of Pseudogymnoascus sp. 23342-1-I1. NCBI lineage: Eukaryota > Fungi > Ascomycota > Leotiomycetes > Thelebolales > Thelebolaceae > Pseudogymnoascus > Pseudogymnoascus sp. 23342-1-I1. The sequence continues at coordinate 122,570 of KV455052.1, forward strand.
TTTGTGATAGCTTGTAGAATCCCAGGATCTAGAGACTTGCTGACTGCGACACCTGATAGGCTTTCCCATAAGAGAACTATACAATCACTCAACAACCGCGTGGTATTTCTTGAAAATCTCTTGAGGAGTCATGGTATTGAGGTGCCACCGGACACTACTGTCGAAGCTGCGAATCTGCCAGCTATTCCAGCCTCCAACAGTAATGAGCGAAGCCACGACGACGGTGGAGCCAACTACACCGCTTTACCAAACTTCAATGAACATGCTTTCATGGCTGAATTAAACCCGGAATTGACAAATGCAATACAATTCGAAAAATCGATGGAGGGTCTATTTGGAATGAATGAAATTGGCGATTTTTACACTGATTATACGGATGTTACAAATATCTTTCAGACGCCCCAAAGCCCCAGCCATCGCTTCTATGATGTCAATCAAGCAGGCAATAGAACCCATGAACATCGACAACAGTTAGCGCCAGGAGAATATGACGACATCCTAGCTGGGCCAGATACAGCAGCAAGTCAGGGCGCTTCCATATTAATGCCACAACCTATGCTACAACCTACGAATGATCTACAGCGCGGAAATACGACCAGGGACGGGCAAATTGACGGTTCCCAGGCGATCTTAGTGTCTCCATCTAAGAGCTATGCAGGGGACCATGATGAGCAGAGTGACGACGATGAGGTTGTGGACCAGCTATCGGCTCGGATTGGTACATTCCAGATTGCTGAGGATGGTCAGCTACGGTACTACGGAGCTACATCTAATCTCCACATCCTGCAGAACGGATTATCTTCTATGCCACGGGCACTCCATCGATCAATACGCCTCGAAGGGGAAGAGGCATTAGCACGTGCTGAACTCAATCAGAGGATAGATCCTGATCTCGAGAAGCACTTGGAGGATCTTTACTTTAGGTGGGAAGACCCAGCCATTCATGTCGTGGATGAAGAAATGTATTTCCTCGCAAAGAGTGCGTACTACTCGGGAGAAGATGGAAACCCGTTTTATTCCGAAACATTGAAAAATACAATGTAGGTTTAACATACCAAACCTGGACAATAATCTACTACTGACACTCACCATAGATGCGCCACAGGTTCTCACATGTCGTCGGACGACCGGTTACCTGATACCGGCGCCGAGTTCTTCAACGCACGAGCAAAGCTTCTCTTGCAAATCGAAATGGATAGCCCCTCTGTCGCCACTGTACAAGCCCTTGTGATTATGAGTGCAATGGAAGCGGCGTGTACGAGAGATTCAAGGGGATGGCTTTACAGCGGTGTGTCTCTTTGATTTCGATGACAATTCAAGCTTATTAATGTATTTTAGGAATGGCTGTGAGACTGAGTGCAGACCTTGGTCTGCATCGTGATCCGAGCTGTGTGGTGCAGGATGGCAGTATTTCGGAACGCGAACTTGACGTGCGCCGTACTACATTTTGGGGCGTTTTCGTGCATGACAGGTAAGTCCTGTGCACTTGGGCGCCGAGCAAGAGCTTATTCAAAATCACAGTATGTGGAGCTTATATGTCGGACGTCCTTCAAGCATCAATGTCCAAGATATCTCCATATCTCGACCATCACAAGAACATGATAGGCTCAGATCCAAAAAGTGGAGTCCCTTGCGGGACTCGAATGAAGGGAAGCCAGAGACAGATCAGGAGCGTGAGGGGTGGTTTAATCCAATTGAAGCTTGCGCTGATGCGAATATATCGCTTTGCTTCATGATGAGGCAACTTAGCCAGACTGTGTACGCCTCTTGAGATTCTACGCATAAGTGTTCTTGCTAACTCATACTCAGATATTCCGATAAAACATTCTCTGACGAGGGTATCCGGGAATTGGCCGCAAGTATGCGCGTCGAGTTTACCACATGGCAAAACTCCCTTCCCGGAGAGTTGAGGGTTGATATGTCTGATGAGAATCGATTCTATCTGCCTCACATTCTCCAGTTACAGTAGGTTCGGTCCCTAGCTTGGCATCTTCTTGTTTGACATTATACAGCATGCAATTCTACACGATTTCGATATTGCTCCACCGACCTTTCTTCTCGCGTACCCTCAAAGAATCCAGGTTTTCTGATGGAGAACGCTCTAATCATCCTCGCAATATCTGCATCAATGCTGCACAATCTATCGTTAAGCTCCTGCGTATCTACCGTAAGCAGCATACCCTTCGCCGGCCCAATGTTCACATCGTGCACCTTATCTTCACAGCATCTTTGATTTGTATATACAACGCATATAGCAGCAGAGGGGCAGCCGTTACAAAATGCCTGAATGATCTTCAATTCTGCTGTCAGGCCCTTGGAGAGATGGGGGAGGCTTGGGGAAATTCGACGAGAGCGCTGGAGGTGATCATCTGCATCAAACGGGATTGGTTCAGCAAGACACGCAATTTGCCACAGACGAAGAGGCGGAGCCCTGCTAGTGATGATCGTGGAGTAGATGACGGCAGGCGGAAGAGACGACTCACTCAGGGTCAAGAAGAGCTCTAGCCGGCAAATTATGGCATCGTTTAATATTCTATTGGCACTAGCTATACCTAATATCCGAGATCATGATTTCAATTGAGAAGTGTAGTAATTTCCCAACGTCCTGCGGCTATTTAATCATGTCCCACCATATCATAAACTTTTAAAGCCAACTAATCCTGAGTATTCCCAATCGTCACAGATTTCAAGTTCTGATACTCCGCCAAACCATACCGACTCCCCTCTCTTCCTATACCGCTCTCTTTTATGCCTCCAAACGGTGCTTCCGCCGCGCTAATCAAGCCCGTATTCACTCCAACCATTCCGACCTGTAGCTTCCTCGCTACCCTCATCACAGTGCCGATATCCTTGCTGAAAAAGTAACCCGCGAGGCCCAACTCAGTATCATTGGCGAGCGCGAGAGCTTCAGCTTCAGTGGTGAAGGAGAAGATTGCTGCCAAAGGGCCGAAAGTCTCATCGGTAGCGACGGCCATGCCTGGGTGGCAGTTTGTGATGACAGTAGGCTCGTAGAAGTATCCCTTGAGGTTTTCCGGTGCCTTGCCACCGGTTCGGAGAACACCTCCTTTACTAATTGCATCCTTAACATGGGCAGCTACCTTGTCGACCGCGCTAGCGTTGACGAGCGGACCTTGGCTGGTGCCTTCTGCGAGGCCAGAACCGAGCTTGAGTGCTTCAACCTTGGCCACAAGCTTCGTTGTGAATTCTTCAACGATGGAGGTGTGGATGAGGAGACGGTTTGCGCACTATCGAAAGACAGCTTGTTAACTCCTGACAGGCTGCAGATAGTCGAGATGAGAGGGGAACTTACCACACAAGTTTGCCCTGAGGACCTAAATTTGGACACCATTGCACCCGCGACCGCTAAATCCAAATTCGCGTCCTTGAACACAATAAATGGCGCATTACCTCCTAGCTCCATGCTGACTTTTTTCATGGTCTCTGTGGCCATTCGGGCCAGCATCTTGCCTACGCCTGTGCTACCTGTGAAACTGAGTTTTTTAACTTTAGGATGGGTTGCCAGCTGTAAAGAGGCTTCTCTATTCTTAGTGGGGACGACATGTAGACATGATGCAGGTATTCCCGCCTGCAATGCGAGTTTAGCAAGGGCTATGCAGCTAAACGGCGTCTCACTTGGTGGCTTGATGACTACTGAGCACCCTGCTGCGAATGCAGGCGCGATCTTGCGGGTGATCATGGCGGCAGGAAAGTTCCATGGGGTGATAATGCCACACACACCTACGGGCTCTTTGAATGTCAGGACGGTGGTATTGTGGTAGGAAGATGGTATGGTGTCGCCGTAGTTGCGAGTGGCTTCCTCGGCGAACCAGGCGATGAACGACGCTGCATAAGTGATTTCGCCGCGAGCCTCCGCTATAGTCTTGCCGTTTTCGAGGGATAGAATGGTTGCCACTATCGTTAAGTCAGTTTCATTGCTCGGACATTTGGTTGATAGTGTCTCACAGTCTTCTGAGTTTGCGAGGATTAAATCATTCCATTTACGTAAAATTACTCCCCGCTCTTTGGCAGTAGTACTGGAATAGAACTCTTGATATCCATCGTGAGCTGAATCAATGGCATCAATAAAGTCTTGCTTGCTGAAGTCTGCACATTGACGGAGGAGGTCTCCTGTTGAGGGTTCGATTACGGGGAATATCTTGCCAAGGGGAGCGAACTTCCAGCTTCCGCCGATGAGACCTTGGGAATTGAAGAGCGATGGGTCGCGAAGACTGTATTTGTTAGACTCCATGGCGAACTTTGGCTAGATATGGCAACTTTAATTAACCGGTAGGACTTTTTCTGTTTAGAGGTATATAATAGTTGTCAATTTATAAGAGCAGATTAAATTTATTGACGGCCTTTTCACAGTAAGCATTGGAACCGACCCTGGGCGAAGCTCAGGATTGGTTCCGACGGTTATATGCCCTGACAATGAGGGTGATAACGGAGAAGCACGGCGGAGTGTGGGCGGGTGGGGAGGCTTCGGGAAAACATACCCATCCATCCACTCATGTTCCGAGCTAATTAATGATATCCGCGGACACTGTTCGCTCACCCCAACCTTGAGGGAAAACGAAAAGTTGGTTCCAACGATTACTGTTAAAGCAAGGGGCTCTTGTCTGAGTGTACGCTAGGGGTCGAATTAGTTAAGGGCGAGATTGCAAAGGTGAGTGCTATCGGTTCCAGCGAATACTCTTTAATAGATGGATCTGTCTGGTCGCCTCGCTCTAGACACCCCAACATTATTAACAGACAAGCTGCTACCATTTACAAGCAACACATACGCTTTCTATAGCTGACATTCTGAGCTTCATTCTTTGTCGTCTCAAACTTATGAGAGTTGCAGCACTGGCGGATATATGGGGCTTCAATCATGAGACATTGTTGAAATGGAAAGAGTTCACAAAGAACTTTCAGTACCATGAGATCAAGGGCAGGCATGATACATATTGCTCCCACCTAATGTGGATGAGTTCCAGAGGTTGTTCCAGAAAATATTAGAGGAGCGCGGCTTGTAGGAAAACCACGATAAGCTTGGCCAAAAAGGGCCGGTTGAAGGCAAGAGGCAAAAGGTAACTACACAAATATTACACGCATCTTTGAATTAATAAATTTCTTGACCATTATATTCTTGATAACTTTACGTATTGGCGAGGTTTTTGTCAGAGGCCAGAGGGGCAGTTACGATGAGCCCCGTTGTCGCTACTTCCCAAATTTAAAACTATGCACAGCTTATATGACCCCCGTCGCTGCTTCCCAAACAAAAATAACTGCAATGAGAAATAGCGAGAGTTAGTAAATCTATTCACTCGTAATCTCTTAATCAACATCAAACAATAGAATATTAATTATTGTTGAGGTTGCTAATTCATGGATATTTGTATTTTAATGCCCCCGATGTATTATTTCGTATGATAATATATGTTCCGGCCCAAC